>PITB01011943.1:0-55146 GCA_004024585.1 Paradoxurus hermaphroditus | reverse complement strand
TTTGTTTTGGTCACTGGTGGTTTGTATTTTACCCTCTACTGTCAGCAGAGCCAACTTCATGGGCGTGTGCCCTGGACAGTCCCACAGGGCTTTGCGCCCAGTGGGACCCTGCACTTGGTTGAATGCTCTGTTGTCACTGTCTTGAAATGCTTAATTTTTTTAAATCAGATGCCCTGTGTTTTCATTTTGTACTGGGCCCCGCCACTTACGTAGGCGATCTTGGAATAGGACCAATGGAATGTCAAAGTTGGAAGGAGCTTACAGATGAAGCTTTCAAAGCCTTTCAATTTAAACCTGGAGACTGAGGCCACAACAAAAGCGGAAGTGGCTTGGTCAAGGTCACAGGACCATGAATGACAGATTCAGACCAGAGGAATATTCTGATCTCCCAGTCCCTCATGATCACAGGCTGTTTCTCTTAAGCAGAGACGGTGCTTCCTGCTCAGTTCATTCTTGCAAGTGATGAGCGAATTTAATCATCTAAGCAGTTAATACTTACGAGTTTAAATTTGCCACTCATCCCTGTGTCCCCAACATGCACACACACAGAGCGAGTACCCAGTTTTGTGTGCAGTTTTCAAAAATGGCTGCTTACGATCATGGAACTCTTATTAATGCTGTAAAAATGGGGATAAAACTCTCAAAAAGGCTGGCAGTTTTCTTGCGTTAGAAATTCGAAAGGCACTTTTTTCCCTGCTTACAAAAGTAATACATTCTCATGGTTGGAAATTTAGAAAATGACCAAGAAGGAAAAAAAATCACCATGCTCCAGGTTTTTGTATATTTTGTCCTGTCTTCTCTCCCACGATGTCCATTTTATATATAATCGATCTCAGTCTATTCGTGGGAACCTTAATGTTCCATTTAACATTAAATTAGGTCAAACCGTATGAAATAGCTGATTTTTATAGGTAAAAAAAGAGTATTGGATATCGGCAGTTCGATGTTATACAACCAAATTGCCAAAACATCTCTTTAAATCATAGAGTACTCTTTGTAAACGTCATATTTACTGGCTTGTATAAAATGCCAGCATGTCGTTGTATATGGTTATGTAATTTTTATTGGACCGTATGATAATTATATTTTATATAATAATATACTTATACATAAATACACAAAACAACTATAAGTCATGTTATGATAAAGCGTCATTTCTTTGCCTTCTTAGATGGAATATTCTTTTAAAATTACTTTCACGTTTCCTTATGTTTAAAAAAAATTGATGTTTTTTTTATTAAAAAATTTTTTAACGTTTATTTATTTTTGAGAGACATAGAGACAGAGCGTGAGCAGGGGAAGGGCAGAGAGAGAGGGAAATACAGAATCCGAAGCAGGCTCCAGGCTCTGATGAGCCATCAGCACAGAGCCCAATGTGGGGCTCGAACTCACAGACCATGAGATTATGACCTGAGCTGAAGTGGGCTGCCTACCGACTGAGCCACCCAGGCAGCCCCTGATGTTTTTTTTGAAAAGCTTGAAAAGAGAAGGAAAGGGAAAAGTCATCGTCCTGAAATAAATTCTTTGGTGCGTTTCTTTCCGGTCTTTGTTTCCTAGAATTTTTTTGGCCCCCCAGTGGCCCGTGTGAAGCAGCAAATGGAGTATTATACATCTGATGAAATGCATTCCCAGCGACCGCGGGGGGGTCTTTTAGAACAGAGCCCCTCCAGGTGCGGTCCACGGAGAGGTGCCAGACTCCAAGCCGGTCACCCTCTGCTCTGAGTCCCGTGCAGGAACTGAGGGCAGTGGTTTTGGAAACTTTTATAAAAACTGAACCTTGACCCAAGCGTATTGGCCTTTTTATTTTATTTTTTGAGGCTTCCGTTTTTGTTTCGTTTTATCAACTGCCAGTCTGTGATGGGGAGGGGGGCGTCTCCCCACAGCTGGATTGAGCAGCACGGCCCTGGGGGTCCGCCAGCCGGCAGACGGGGCCAGGGCACAGGGTAGGACGCGGGCTCACCGTAGCTCCCGGGCGCGCCTGCACGTGCTGCTTCTCAAAGCCCCGTGACTGCCGTCCGGCCGTCCTGAACGTTTTCTGTCCCTGTTTGCTGCCTTCCTGGAGCACGTGTCTCCTTTTCTCTCTTCCTCTCGCGTGCTCTCTTTTTCCGCTTCCCTCGACTCGTCTTTTTTTTCTCATTTTTCCCCACTCCCTTCTCTCGGTCGTGGCAGCCGCTGCATCGCCATGCTTGCTAGAGGGAACCGGGTCTCCAAGCGTCTCTGTCCAAAGCAAAGAGGCTTTTGTATCCAGCTGTCGTGACTCGCCCTCCCCTAGCTTGAGAACGAGGCTGTTTCTTCCTCAGTAAATGTTGGTTGCGTTTTAAATTGAAGTCGGCTGGCTCTGCATAACTTGATGACGTTCTCAGGACAAGCATTTTTTTTCAAGTGTATTTATTTTGAGAGAGAGGGAGAGAGCACACAAGCAGGGGAGGGGCAGAGAGGGAGAGAGAGAGAGAGAGAGAGAGAGAGAGAGAGAGAGAGAATCCCAAGCAGGCTCCCCGCTGTCAGCACAGAGCCCAGCTGGGAGCTCGAACCCACGAACCCTGAGATTGTGGACCCCGCCGACACTGAGAGTCAGATGCTCAACCAGCTGAGCCCCCCGGGCGCCCCTAAAGCTAAGCGGTTTTGAATGTCGGTTACACTTGGTACCTTCTCTGTCTGCGCCCTCCGGCCTTGACCTGGAGTCGAGACGTGCCGCCCGGTGAACCGGGGCGTTGCGGGGACGTGTGCAGTTCCTGACCTTGTCTGTAGCGGGATCCCCGCCCCGCGGACGCAGCTGCGCGCTGGAGCCACTCGCTAGCCGCTAGCCGGGGAGCAGGAGCGGGCGGCCTGGGGCTTCCGGGAGCTTCCTCGCCCTCCGTCAGCCTGACGTCCCCTGGGCTACAAGCGCGAGACCAGTGTCGGGATTGAAGTGAAAGGCGTTGACGAAATAACTGGCTTTGGTTAAATAATTTGCTGTTTACGGCTTCTCTGTTTATGAATCAGTTAAAAGCCCTTTTAAGTGAAATTGGATAGACTACAAAGTGTTGGTTTCATGTGTTTTATTTGCAGTTTAATCAGCGTGATCCAGCTGCCGGAGTGGGGAGCGTGGAACAGGATTTTAATTATCCCTGCTTTGCCCGAGTTAGGAATTCCCAATGGGGCCGTCTGTGCGAAGATGCCAAAAACCGCATTGTTCTTTAATTAGCTGCTGTAATTGTTTTAGTCTAATCTCCGTGATTAGCAGCAGCATTAAATACAGCAGGAAGAAAAGGGCTGTCCTCCTCGCGCTGCCCCAGTAAACAGAGCCGGTCTCCCTTCTGGAGAGGGAGATCATAGAAAATCAATTAGAACTCAACCAGCATTGATTGGAAAATGATAAAGACCAGCCGCCATGAAGAAGGGATGGCTCGGGGACTGGTTTATGGCCTCCGCTCCCGGCTCGCCGGAGAGCTCTACGGGCTCTGCCCTGTCCCTGAGGCATTGGGACAGGGCCCCCCGGATGGCTCCGTCCCTCTCTGGGGATGGGGCAGTGGACCGGGCTGGCCCCAGCTGTTCTTGGCACTTCAGATCCCCTGCCTCATGCATTCAGCCACAGCTCTTACTGAGCCAGGCATCCGGCCAGGTGCCCGGGGAGGCGGTGCTGATGAAAGCAGCACAGTCCCGTCCTCACCAAGCCTGTAGTCTAGAGGAGGAAACCGCTGTCGGTCAAATGCTTGCCCACGTGAGGGGTTCGTTGTAAATTGTGAAATGCCATGAAGGTGGGGGGTGCGGTGCTGAGAGAGAGTTTAACAAAGATAAATTATCTGGTTAGGAAAGGGGCAGAAAGAGTGTCCTAGCAAAGCGAATTCTCAGCTGAGATCTGTTGGGTGAGAAAGAGTTAGTTGCACAAAGAGGTCAAAGGAAGTGTGTTTAAGGAAGAGGAAATGGCTTGTGCAAAGGTCCTGAGGCAGCAGGGAGTTGGATTCTGCCTTCCATCGTTCTGTTAGAAGCATTAGTGGTAGGAAGGAATGAGATTCTGAGTACAGCTCACCAGGTTCAAATCCCATCCCTTCTACTGTGCGAAAGTCTTAGGGTGGCTTCACACCACTCTGCCTCAGTGTTCCCAGGTATAAAATGGGTATGATGATGACAATGAGAGCAGTATCTGCTTCCCAGGGTTGTTGGGGGGTGAATTAAGCCAAATGTTAGCCTCCAGGCAAGGAAGCATCCTCGGGCATGTGATGAGGCTCAGGTAGTGTGATCTGGGGAAGCCTTGACTTGGGAAGCCAAACAAAATGGACTGAAATGGAGATCCACTGTGGGCAGGCGTGGGGACCTCGGCCTCCTTACCCACCCCTGCTGATCCTGCTGTCTTATGCGTGAAGTTGGGACAGGACCCTCTCCCCCAGAAGTGCCTTGTGCTCCAGGAAGCTGTGTCAGCCCTTTGGTAGGCGCTCAGAGAATAGCAGCGATTATTGTCACTCTGAAACCGCTGCCCGGGGCAGGGCCTGGAGGCCGATCCTCGCTGATGATAAGCTCCCTTCCTGTTTTCTTTCTTCCCGCTGTCCACCTGCCTCTGCTGTCCTCCCCACCCCCACGGAAGGGACGACTCTGTAGTAAAGTTTCCCAGCCCAGGCTGGGGCTGTTGACACCTTGGGGTACAGCCGCCCTGTGCTTTGTAGGGTGGTCACCAGCGTCCCTGGCCTCTACTCACTGGACGCCAGCAGCACCCTTTCCTCCAGGCCCTTGTATCCGGGAGCTCTCCAGATACTGCCGGATCTTCCCGAGCTGGGGGTGGGTGGGAGGCACGGTCGCCCCTGACTGATAACCGCTGATCGAAGTCGCTCGTTGGGGAGTGATCCAGCATACGGGGTTAGATAAAAACGGTAAAGGCTGTTGCAGAGGAGGGTACACGGCAGGTAGTGTTGAGCCTGTTCTGAGCATAAGATGTTGACAGAGGGGCTGTTATCTGGTCCACACTGGAGTCGCCTAGGGAGATGGAGGAACTGGCTTGAGGCTTCCCTGCAGAGGCTGATGTCACTGGTTCTGGGGGTCCCTGGGGTGTCAGGGTAACATAAAGCCCCCGTCGTGATGCTAATGGACCGCCACGGGGGATAACCTCAGGCCCGGAGGAGCCCAGACACCTGTGTGAAAGGTAAGGTACCATGGTGGGCCTGATGTTTATGTGTCATGGAAGGGTGGGGACAAGCATTGTGGTGACCACTACTAGATGTCACTTACTCACGCAGAAGGCACAGTTCTGTGTGCTTGACCTGTGTTAACTCATTTAATGTTGAAAGCAGTTGTTTGAGATAATGTTCTAATGGTAAGGAAGCAAAGGCGCAGAGTGGTTAAGAAGTTTTTCCCAGAGCACACAGCTAAAAGGAGGCGAACCAGGAACGGAGCTCAGGTCACCCACACCCCACTGCCCCCGGGGGCAGAGTGGGGGAGGGGGACTGGACACGGGCCTGGGGAACGGTGTGGCTTGAGCTTCTGCAGGGCGGGCTAGATGCAGGCCCCAATGGGTGCAGACTGGCGGGAATGCCACGCCTTCATCACTTGTCAGGCCTTTATTGAGCACCTGCTATATTCCAGGCCCTCTGCTCGGTTCTGGAGATACATGGCCGACCAAGTCAGAAGTGGTCCCTTTTCCTTAGGAGGCTTACAGTCTCCTACTCTGCGGAAGAAACGGGAGAACAGCAAACGTCATGAACTGTAGAACTATGTGTGGTGATTGGTGGTAATAGGAAAACGAGTAAGGAGGTGCTTAGAATAGAATGGAAAGGGCTGCGTCATGCAGGGCAGCCAGGGAAGGTTGAGAAGTGCCGAAGGAGCCCATCACTGGAGGGAGGAAGACTGTTCCAGGCAGAGGGAATAGCATGTGCAAATTCCCCGAGGCTCAGGTTGCTCAGAACAACTGAAGCCAGGACGTGCACTGCGGGCGGAATTAGGGCGTCGAGTTCAGGGGTGGGAAGGAACCAGAGACACAAGCCACTCTCTCATCCAACGATGGAGGAAGAAGGCCCGGAAATGGGGTGAAGATGCTTCATGTTCCCAAGGTCGCGTGGCCGGACTTCAGGTCCAGGCTGTGTGGCCCTGACGGGAGACGTTCCCGAGTGGCCCCAGTTTGATACTCTGCCCTTCGGGCCGCCGGCGTGTGGCGATGCGGGATTGGGGAAATGGGAGTAAGATTGAGCCCATCCTGCCGTCCTTCTAGGGTCTGAGAGGTAGAGACCGCCGAGGCAGACACCCCGCTGCCCCTTAGCCCTAGTGGGCCGTTAATAGGGGTCTCACGACCACATCCGTAAAGCGCCGGTTGCTGTGAGCGACTTTTCTCACGTCATTCTTGCTGCAGCATCGAAGGTACCCCCTTGACGGTGGGTGGCCAGTCATGATCCCCATTTTTCCTCCGTGAAAGCCGAGGCCTAGAAAGTGGGGACCGCTCTTTGACATTCACCCAGGAAGGACCTCCCACTGCCGCCAACACAGCTCACGCTTCCCCGCCCCCCCCCGCCCCAGGGCTTTATTCCTGATGTCTGCGTCGTCCACAGTCTGCCTGCGTGGCATCAGTGAAGGAATTCGCGGAGCCAGGTTCCGAATCGCAGTAACTCTCTGCGTGTGGTAAGCGCCATCCGCGCTGCCCGATGCTGCCTCTTGCTGAGGCGCCAACGGGATCCCTGCGTTCAGAGAACAGACGTGTAGCTGGTTAGAGAGCCCCGCTAGCGCCCCTTACCCTGCACCTCATGGCGCGGCGGCATAGGAGCCCGGGCGCTTCTTAGGAAGCCGTGTATAAAACCAGATAAAACCTCCGCCTTGCACCGAGGTTTTATGCTGGTGTTATCTTTCGAAGTCCGGCTGACTCAGTGTCCTGTGCTGAGGCCGTGTCACCCAGTGGTCAGGAACCTAGGCTCTGGAGTGACATCAGCTGAAGCCAGGCTCCTTCCCCCTTTGCTTCTCTCCTGGAGTCATTACTCAGCCTCTGCATGTGCTGGCGTGTCTCCCAGACCTTGGGACTCCAAGGTCTCTGATTTCATGGAGCTTAGCGAGGAGAGACAGACTGTGAACACCTAAGCAGACACATAAGTACAAAACCCTCCCTGTGGTACTGTGGAAAAGACGACACAGGGAGATGATGTGGGCAGCAGCTCCAAGGGGCAGGGGTGATATATGAGCCCAGCTTCGAGTGATGGGAATAAACCAGACAGATATTCAAGCATGTGGGGAAGAGTATTCCAGGTGGAGGGCGTAGCGTGTGCAAATGTCCTGAGGCAGGACTGAGTTTGCTTCTGGTGGTCGAAACGCACTGATGTGTGGGGGTGGGAGGAGCTTACAGAGGGAAACTTCTGATCGCGTAGGACCTCGTGAGGCCGCGATAAGGAACTTGGATTTTGTTCTTCTTAAAAAAGAACATGTGAGGTTAATGAAATACCGCATGTAAATATCTGTACAGTCCCCGGCACTTGCGCCGGGTCCCTATTATTAGCCACTGATGTCATTATTTATTTACGGTTATTTTTTATTTGGGCCTTCGTTCCCCAGGCTTCTGCTGTTTCTGTCATGAGTCTCAAAGGTTGCCTCTCCCTTCCCCTCGTAAGTGACCCAAGGAGAAGTTACAGCTCAGAGAACCATGAAGAGATGGCGGGAGGCAGACACCTAGAAACGGAATCCCAGCACCATCTCTGCTGCCCACAATGAGAGTCCCATTAAGTCGGCCCGAGGTGTTAAAGTCTCTTCTTTCTGCAGAATGTTATTAGCTTTACCCCCAAGCCTTCCACGGTCCAAGCCAGCCACATGGAGGCAAAACGGGCGCAGGAGAAGGGACCCCCGGCTCAGAATCTACACGCAGCGGAGAGACAGGCTGTGTGTGTGTCCCCCCACCCCGTTCCTGTTGCAGCTGTCACTCACAACTCAGTAAATCCTTGCCGCCAATACCCTAGTGTCCCCCACGGCTCAGATGACATGTGTAAATATATCTTCTCCATGTGGTCCCAGAGACTGAGTCAACAGGCTTAATTTCCCGTGGAGTCCGCTGTTGGGTTGGCACAGCCGCGCAGATTGATCAGATGAAGGCTGCGTACTTGGGGGAGGATGGTTTGCATTGGGAGCGGGGGAGCGTGGCGGCCGTGGGGCCGGCCAGCTGGGCGGGCGTCTTGCCCACTCACCCTTTGCCCGCACACCTGGGGCCTGACTCCAGCTGCCACTTCCTGTCCCTCTTGTGATCATCATCACATTTTCATTGGCTCCGTGGCGAGGCGCAAAGCCCTCGATTTAATCCGGCGGTAGGAGTCCTACAGAGGAATACCAGAGCGCGGTCTTCTCCTTTGACGCCCCCAGCGATCGGCTCAGAGGCCCTGGCCTTGGAGTCGGGCCTGAGACCCACCCGCAGGTTGCCCGACCTCTCTGAGCCCCCATTTCCTTTCCTAGTCTTTCCGTGTCGACCTCATAGGGCCCACTTTGTCACACCTGTTATGTGTCAGGTCCTGGGCTACGATGCAGGAGCCGCTGCTGAGGGAGGCGCATACCCATCTTCCTGGAAGACTAGACCTCCTGGTGGGGCGGTGGGCCAGAACCAACCAGAGTGCAGTCGTGGTCGGCCGGGATTGGCTGCCGGGACAGAAGCAGGAGGGTCCGGGGTTGAGGGAGGTCCCACACGTAACAGGGGCTCGGGAGAGATCTCTGCGGGGGCTGACATTTAAGGTGACGTGCCACCGTCGAAGGAAGAACATGATAGGCAGGTCCCCAACGTGACTAATAGATTAGTCCCCAATGTGACTAATAGTTAAGGCCGACCCCTGACTCCTCATGCCACTTGGAGTATAAGCCGAAGGCCTGGTCTTGGCCTGGAGCTCCCTTGGGTGCCTCCGGACCTCCTTACCTCCTGCAGCCTCCTCGCTCACACCTGCCAGACACATTGTACGATGAACCAGCCTTTTTTTTAATTTTTTCCTGTGGCTAAGCTTCCAGGTGGAAGATTATGAGCTATATAATATAATGCATCCCTTTTTGCTTTGGCCACCAGGAAGCTCAGAGCTCATCTGATTCTGTTGGAATCATTTCATTAGCTGCAGTTTGTAAAGTTTCCATTCCTTCACGGTAGCTATTGATTTTCCGTTTAGTGTTTTTCTGGCCTTTGTGTCTTCTGTCGCAGCCTTTCCCTTTCTGGAATGGGCGGGTATAAATGGTAATGTGGTTTCACATGACGGCCTCGGTTAGTTGTGCGTCAGTTTCCCCTCTTAGTATGGATTCGTTTGGAGAGTAGGTGTATTTATGTCCTTGAAGGAATGGCAACTGGTAGGAATGAGTGAGGAGAACTTCTGGCAGTGTGAGGGCACCTGGGAACACACATTCTGGTATCAAGAATCCATGGTTTCTGGGAGGCTCTAAAAGGGATGCCGACTTAGCCACACGCAGCCTCCTTCTCTTTGGCACCCAAGGGAGCTCCTGTGCGGGTGAGGGGCTGGCCCAGCAGGCCTCCGGCCAGAGAGTGGGGAGCTGCGTGGGCGCTCCGGGACAGCAGTTGGTTGCCTGCGGGCCTGCCACTTCAGAACTTCCCCCAGAGCCTCCCAGTCCGGAGATCGAAGCTGCCTCAGAGCTCCCGAAACGATCGTGGGCCCGGGGGCTTCAGAAGTCCAACGAGCACCTTGGGGAGTCCGCCAGCCGGGTCTGACCTGCAGGATGGTAGGAAACAGTCGGGTTTCGTCGTGTTTCCGACCTTCCCAGGGCAGACTGACTCCGAGTGAGGGACTGCGAGACCCGGCCTGCCCCAGGCCGCAGTTTGAATCTCTGGACAAAACAGAAGGAAAAGACCCCTTTGACTCCGCCCCCTCCCCTGCCGAGCTCCGCAGGTTACCAGTTGGGGGTGGATCCCTGTAGCCACACCTGCACTTTGCAGCCAAGGTTGCCGAGGCTTGGAGAGGTTCAGAGAGGAGGCTACGTTTCAGGCTGTAACCCTCGTTCCACATTTAAGCACAAGGATTCCCAGTGTCCCAGTGTATCTTCTTAAAATTTTTTTTCCCTTATGTTTTTTTTTCCCACACCCTAATGAAAGGAAACCTTTTTGCCTAATGACACAAACAGCATTATAGCAACAGTAACAGAGTGCAGCGTGACCAAGGAAAGAATTCACCCGCAGCCGCCGCGTGGATCTGGCTACAAACCCAGCGGTGCGCCGGGGTCTGAGCGGCCCCGTCCACGTGCATAGCTCATCTTTGCACAGAGAATATTGCCTTCCAAGGAACCCAACAAGCCATAAAAGCAGCAAAAGGAGGCTTTGTCTGGTAGTCGCTGGCCACTAAGGCGGCGGCCGGAGGCCCTGATCGTGAGGGAGGCCTTGTTTGGTGGTGTAAGGCCTCACTGTGTGTCTCCTCTCCCTACCCCATCTGCCCCCAGCCCAGCCCAACCCAGCCGCCAAGGGGCTCAGAGCTTGGCGGAGGGGAAGGCTAAACAGCCCAGCCTCTTTCCTGGCTTCACAAACAGGCCTCTGTGGGGTTGCCAGGCGCCAGGGCAGGGGCTGGCGTGTGGGACACCAGAGTGCCGTCTGGTCCTGAGGTGGGCAGCCAGCCCTGGCCAACCCCGTGAGCATCAGCCGGCCAGGTACCGGGGGCGGGCCCAGCGGACAGGGGAGCCTTTGAGCGAGGAGCAAGGGTGCCCAGGGGCCAGCAGCACGGGGGCCTCTGTGGCCACCCACCCCTCTCCCAGCTTCTCCGCTCGGCCCCTGCCGGTGAGACTTTTCCCCCGACGACAAGGTCCTTCTTTTGGAGATCCCGTCACCCCTCGGAAACCTCCCCGATCCGTGAGTTTGCAGAAACACCAGAACGTGTCGGAGAAGCAAGACTTGAGCAGCGACTCTGAGCCAGGCTTCCAGAATTCAGTTTCTTCCCCCTCCCGCTCCTCCTGCAAGTTACTCCCTCTGCGCTTGGGATTCCTCACCTGCAAAATGGGACAATAACAGGGTCGTCGTGAGGACTCAGCAGTAACACCCGCGTACACACCCACACGCACGCAAACGCGTGCCTGGAAAATGTGAGAACCAAATAAAGTCTGTGGTCTTAGTTGATGGTATTAGAGCAACGTGAGTCGTCTGGCTTTGGTATTGCAACGCGGTTACGCAAGACGTCACCGTGGGGGGCAGCTGGGCGCAGGAACACGGAACCCCGTCCTGTCTTGGCGACTTCCCGGGAGTCTGTAATTCTTCTAAACAAAAGAAAGAAAACTACGTTACTGCGTGTGAGGCCTTCGGGTGAGGCTTGATGGGTGGTCGTAAGCCTCACAGGAGCGTTAGCTCTACGGCGGTGAGGTCCGAGGGTGTTTTATTTCCTCCTTGGTGGTGCCCTGCCTGAATGAGAGAAAGCAGGGCTTCCGTGACCTCCGGGCTCCCTCCCCTCCCCAGTCTTCTTCCTGCCTCGCCCGGACTCCAGGCGCCCGTAATGAATGACACTCCGTGCTTCGCGCTTCTTGGTTTGGTCCCTGTGGCATCCCCTGTCAAGGACGCCCCTCTAACCTGGAGCCTGGCAAGCTCTCACTCCTCTCCCCGGCTCACACCTCGCTTCTTTGCGAGTGTGTTTCTGGACCCTTCTGAAGACTCCCTTCCTGGACCCCCATAAGGCTGTAAGGTAGTGGTTCTCAGAGCTTGACCCAGGACCAGCCCCGTCTCCTCAAACCCGAGTCCTGCCACCCTGCGAACGCTGTGTCAGGAACTGGGGGTGAGCTAGGCAGGGGCGCGGGGGTCTGCAGTTCGGTCAGCCTTCCAGATGGTTCTGTCCAGCCCTCTCTGGCCCAGCGCCCTGCACACTAATACCCGTCGCCTGGGATCTGTTCATGTGCGGGTGCTGACTCCGCCCATCTGGGATGGGGTTTGGGATTTTGCGTTTCCAACCAGCCCCCAGTTGGCGTGGATGCTGCTGGCCTCGTGGACACCAACGTCCACGTCTCTCTTCCGCTGTCCCAGGCGGTAGGAGTTGGGCTCTTTGTTGTCAAAGCGGTGGGTGGATTGGTTGGGGCCGAATGTCCCGGAAGGGAGGTCAGGGCAGGAAGGACCCGGCTTCATCTTCCTGGGGCCAGAAGAGGGAGGCTTGCAAGGAAGACGAAAGAGGCAGTGCACCTGTGCCTCCCGGGGGGACAGACACCGTGCTCCCCTCGGCCCCCTTTTTCCTTCTCACGAGCGGTGTCTGGGACACCTGGAGCCATGGGGCATGACCCCTGAAATGAATACTCTAAGCTTGGAGCAAGCTTCTCTCTTCCTTCCCCCTGTTCATGCGTTTATTTATTCCATAAATGTTCCCTGAGCTGAGCAGAGACAAAGACACATCAGTGGACACAACAGACGCCCTGCCCTCAGGCAGCGTCGTCATCCGGTGGGGCCGGACTACGCACAGCGGGACGAAAGCCCCAGTATTCTGAGACGGTTTAGCCGTGGACTTGGTCAGGGAAGGTGTCTGCAGGATGTCCCTAGGGAAGCGACATTTTAGCTGAAATGAAGAAGCGTGGTCTGGGTAAGGATTAGTTGAGGAGGAGGAGGAAGCGACACGTGCAAAGGTCCTGCTCTCTGCGGGAGTCTGGTGATGAGTGGAGAGAACGCTAAGAAGCAAGACCGAGCGGAGAGGGTGCAGGCGGAGCCTGGGCAGGAGCCAGGCCTCGGGGGCTCAGGAAGAATTCCACGTTCGTCCTCAGCAGAGGAGATACGCAAGGGTTTTGAGCAAGCCATAGCGTCCGATTGGCCTTGCAGATCGCCCCTGCTGCCGCGGGTAGGAGGGATGCGTGGTACGGGTATCGACCGTGACATCCACGTAGAATCTTGAGGACGGGAAAAATGGATCCTCAGGAAAGTTGCCCGCTGGAGGCAGAGCGCAGACAGGTCGCTCGAGTGGGAGCCGCCTGGGTCCGGGACACCGAGCCGGCGTCCGCCCGAGGACAGCCTCTCCTGCCTCGTCCGCCGTGAGAGTCAGGCGAGGCAGCCAAGCCGCGCCGCCTGGCGGGTCAGCCTGGCCCCCTCGCCCCTCTGTCCCTGCCTCCTTCCAGCATGTCTGCCGAGTGAGAGCCCAGCGCGGGCCGGGCAGCGTTGGACCGGCGGTTCTCAGACAAGAGGCAGTCGTGCCCCCCAGGGAACACTTGGCGGTGGCCAGAGACACTTGTGGTTGTCCCAGCTGGGATGGGGACGGAGCGACGGTCCAGGGGTGCCGCTAACACCGGAGGGTGCGGGGAACAGCTCCCACCGCACAGAAGCCTCGGGCCCTGGTGTCTGTAATGCTGAGGCTGAGAGACTCGGCTGTAGACCTCCTACTTCTGGGAGCTGCCTCTTCTCCATGGAGTAGATACTGTTTCGTTTGTTTCGTTGTTTGTTTGTTTTGAGAGAGAGACAGAGTGTGAGCAGGGGAGGGGCAGAAAGAGAGGGAGACACAGAATCCAACGCAGGCTCCAGGCTCTGAGCTGTGGGCACAGAGCCCGACGCGGGGCTCGAACTCACAACCCGTGAAATCATGACCTGAGCTGAAGTCGGCCACTTAACTGACTGCACTGCCCAGGCGCCCCAGAACAGATACCGTCTGGCCACTCTCTGCATGCTCAGCTCCGTGCTGGATATTGGCTTTTCTTTTGTTTTTTAAAGTTTATTTATTTGGAGAGAGAGAGAGGGAGAGAGAGAATCCCAAGCAGGCTGCACACTTTTATTGCAGAGCCCGACTTGGGGCTCGATCCCATGAACTGTGTGATTATGACCTGAGCCAGAATCGAGTCACTTAACCAACGGGGCCACGAAGGTGCCCTGGACGCTTGCTTTTCCGTGAACCTTCACTTGTTCTCGTCACTCACGTTCGTGCTCACGCATCGATCCCTTGCCTTCATCAGCTGAGATTTACTCTGTGTCACCGATGACGCGAGGCATCGTGCTAACCACGCTTCCACGTTTTATTATCCCGGCGACAGTTAGGAGAGAGACGTTATTTTCCCTACACAAGATAACGCATCGCATTTATCGAGCATCTGCTGGGTGCTGGGAAGGATCCTGAGGTATAATCCTCGTGGTTGGCCACTCCGGCCGTAAGCAGCTTCTGTAATCCCTCCTGATCTCAACCTTGAAGCTGATGCTTGGATAAGAGAAGAATTTTCTTTGCGTCGGTATGCCTAGGAAGTGGGAGAGAAGGTCAGGACTGGGATGAGCTCTCGCGTAGGTGAGCAGGAGTGTGGCCGGTGTCTTCGCGCGGAACCAGAGCACTGAACCGGCTCGCGAGGATGCAAACAGCATTCTCTGTCCTTGGTCGGCTTGGGCACGCCTCCTGACATTTTGACCTGGGTCATTGTTGTGGGAGGGGGGGAGGGGGGGCTGTCCCGCGCCCCGTAGGGTATTTAGCAGTGTCCCTGGCTTCTGCGGACGAGATACCGATAGCACCCCATCCTCCTCCCTCTCCCCCAGCGTGACAGTCCAAAACATCTCTAGAAATTTCCCAGTGTTCCCCGGGACGAGAGGCAAAATGTCCCCTCCCAAACTGAGAATCGCTACCCTCAGCTAAGCAGCCTCACCCCAGTGTTCAGGAGGCGTAAAGACAGCCCAGGGGGAAAAGTCAGTTGCCCAAGCGGCGGCATCTGAAACTGGGCTCAGGAGCCCTAGTCTCCCAGCCAACAGAGCGCTCTGGGCCTCGGCCGCCATTTGGGGAGATGGGGGTCGTGGAGTGTGTCCAGAGCCGTGGGCCGTCCATCCTTTTCAAACCCCCGAACCCCTCTGCCCTGTTAGCAAGCCTCCGAGCACCCCCACGGTGCCAGCCCATCGAAGATGCCTACGACACGCCACCCCGCTGGCTGACGGACGCATCGAGGCCACGTCGTGCAGACTGCGCATCGGGGATCCCCAGGAGGGGAAACTCAGGTGCGGTTCTGAGCCCCCGGCGGCAGGCCGCCCCTCCGATTCCTCTTAAGCCTCTATATTTTGGAGGCTTCCGGGCATCACTCCCACTAGAGACCCCAGCAGAGCAAGGCGGGGCACGTTAACCCCTCACTGCTCACTCTTCAGGGGCCGCCCTGACCCCTACTGGGCTCTCTCTCCAGGAGCAATCGCCCGATTGAATTCCACTGTGGACGCTGCCTCCGCGGGCGCCGAAGGCCCCCGGGCACGGAGCGGTCCAGGCCCCGGATCAGTCCCTTCTTTATTCAGGGCAGAGTTACAAACAGGCCAGAATCATTGGAAAGATTTTCCACCTCTCTGTGCAGAGAAGCCCTTAGGAAAGCTGTATTGATGGGCCCCCGCGTACCAGGAAGTCCCCGGCCTTGCCCGGACAGGAAGTCAGGACCTGCCGGCCCTCCTGTTGCCGCAAAGACGGTCTTGCAGGTCAGATTTCCTCTGTGCCTGAGCACATTTGATTTAAATCATTTTGCTGCCAAATAGAAGTAAAATAGAGAGGACTCCATAATGAACAAGAGAAGCACCCTGGCGGTATAGTTTTGACTTCCAGAAATACAGGGCATTAAAACTACAGGCTCCTATAACTAACGGATTCCCGGGCCCCAGGCACCGGCCCACTTAGGTCAAGCAGTACAAGCTAGCAACCGCCAGAGCACGTCCTGCCAAGAGGAGCAGACTCTCAAGTTCAAGGCTCAGCTCTGACTTACTCCAGCTGCGTGACCTTAGGTCAGTCACTTGCATTTTTGGGCTTCAAACCCTTCCTGTGTCTAATGAGGGGGCCGGAGTACATGCCTCTAGCACAGTTTTGGCTTCATGAGTGTAAGAACGTTCAGAGCCCTTGGAACCTCAGACTTGCCAGAGGACACTTTTTTTTTTAATGTTTATTTTTGAAGGGGGGGTGGAGAGAATGAGAGTATGAGCACGCGCAAGTGGGGGCGGGGCAGAGAGAGAGGGAGACACAGAATCCGAAGCAGGCTCCAGGCTCCGAGCCGTCAGCACAGAGCCCGACGCGGGGCTCGAACACATGAACCATGAGATCATGACCTGAGCCGACGTTGGGTGCTTAACTGACTGAGCCCCCCAGGCGCCCCACCAAAGGATACTTTTCAGAGGTTAGGATCCAACGTTCTGACTCACCACAGGCTCCTTATCTTCATCGATGGGTTCGGAGATGGTGTAATAATCTAAGAGTTTGTATCTCCCCAAGTTCACAGGCTGAAGCCCAAACCTTCAAGGTGATGGTGCTGGGAGGTGGGGTCTTGGGCAGGAAATCAGGGTTAGATGGGTGATGAGAGTGGGGCCGGATGATGGCATTAGGACTCTGGGGAGTACATAGAGAGAGACCAGAGCCCCCTTGCTCTCTCCACCTTGTGAGCACACAGCAGGAAGGCAGCCAGCTACAAGCCAGGACGAGAACTCTCAGCAGAACCGGTCCAAACTGGCCCCCTAGTCTGGGACTCCCAGCCTCCAAAGCAGTGAGGGAGAGACGTGTGCCATGTGAGGCCACGGTCTCAGGCGTATTTGCTCCAGTGGCCCAAAGACAGTTGAGAGCTTTCAAAGATGGATACAAAAAAGAATTATTATTAATATTTTTTAAATGTTTATTTTCGAGAGAGAAAAAGACAAAGCGTGAACAGGGGAGGGGCAGAGACAGAGGGAGACACAGAATCCGAAGCAGGCTCCAGGCTCTGAGCCGGCAGCACGGAGCCCGACGCGGGGCTGGAACCCACGAACCGTGAGATCATGACCTGAGCCGTTCGGACGCTCAACTGACTGAGCCACCCAGGCGCCCCCAAAAGGATTTTTAAAGAATTCCCATCTGTATGCAGTGTTTCCAAAGCCCGTCTGCTGTATAACGTGACACCTGCGTGTACACGACGTCGCCTCTTACCTGACGTTTAGGTTCGAAAGGGTGAAATTCCCGTGTGGTCTCAGGTTTTGCTCTCTCTTGTATATTGTCTCTCTCCAGTTCTCTCGCTCTTTCCCTCCCCAGTCCCCTGCGTCTGCATTCTCTTCATCTGAAGACACACAAGATGTACGTCCATCTCCTCGTCTGCTCTGGCTGCCGCGGCCAAATGCGGCGGGCTGGCGGCTTCCAGAGAGCAGGCGTCGGCTGCTCAGGGCTCCGAAGCCCGGAGCCAGCTGGGGGCTCCTTCCTCCCAGGGGCCGGTGATCCCCCTCTCGTGGCGTCCTCACGGGGCAGAAAGAAGGCAAGGGTGCCGGCCGATTCCGTTCATGACGGATCTACCCTCGTGACCCGTCAACCTCCCCAAACCCGCCTCCTCACACCATCACCTCGGGTTAGGATTCGATCACGAGTTCTCGGGAGACACGACGTTGGGTCCCTAACAGCCCCGCGGCTAATCTCATACCGAAGAACACACTCGGTCGGCTCCCCTGGAGACGCCTCTCTTGTGCAGAGGGTGAGTAAAGCCTCCAGCTGTCCCTCACTTACTCTCAGGCCCCCCATGTCGACTCTGCAGTGGAGGTGTGCTTGTCTGTGGGTGGCAGGGAAGGGACATAACCGCAGTTCTCAGCCAAAGGCACCCCGTCCCCTGGCTGGCCCTAGCCAGCGGGAGTCCCAGCTAGAAGAAACGAGTGAGGGCCCCCACCAGGCCCCCTGTGGCTGCCAGCCGTGCTCCCCTGGAGGGTGAGGGATCGGACTCACAGCACGACGGTTTCTCACACGTTTGAGCTTGAGACCCAGCCCTTTTCGTCTGGAAGTAAAAGTTCTCCCAGGGCGCCCGGCTGGCTCAGTCGGCCAAGTGCGTGACTCCGGCTCAGGTCATGATCTCGCGGTTTGGGAAGCTGAGCCCCACCGAGGCTCTGTGCTGACAACTCAGAGCCTGGAGCCTGCTTTACAGTCTGTGTCTTCCTCTCTTTCTGCCCCTCCCCCTCAAAAACAAACACCGCACACAACAAAAATTTTAAAAAGAAAAGTTCTCCTGAAGCCAGAGTGTGGGGTTTGTGGGGTCTCAAGAGTTATAAATGCTTAATAGAGCAGCACTTGACCAGTTGAGCCTTGTTAAGAAAGCAGGGATTTGGTATTGTAAGTGAATGTTAGGGATAACTAAAGCTGACCCTGACAGTGCCTCCCCGACAGTTGAGTTAACTTGCCCTCGTGAGGACGTGATTCCTTCGGCGCCTTGTAAGACAGGACCTGGAGAACAAAACGCTGTCCGCAGCCTTAGCACCATTATCAGCGATGACGGCGTTGTGCTGTGCTTTCATGATCCCTGAAGGGGATGGGACAGTGAACCCTCCTGTCTCCTCTCGCGTACCCTTCCCCTCCCGTCTGTCACTCCGACGCGTGTACACATCCTAATCCGTCCGCTAGAATCCAGAAGGGCGTGTTGTTGGCAATCGGAGAAGGCAGTGAGATCAGTGACTGTAGACTTAACACTCAGGTTGGACGCATGAACTTGACCCCAAGTCTGGGACTGACTCCTCTCCTGTCCCAGGTACTGAAGCCTCGTGGCAGCCTGCCAGGGGGGTTGGGATGAGCTTCTGAGTCAGCACCGTCCCGCCCCGCCCCTTCCTCGTATAGTAGGGACAGTGCACAGGCTCATGCTAAGCTGTCAGTGGCCACAGTAGGCACTTGGAAGCGGCAGTGAGCTAGCCGGAAATGGCGCACGTGGCCTCTAGGGTCGGGTCTTCTTTGTCACCCAGAAAGTGCCCTTCCTTTTCTTGGAATATGACTTTGTTTGAGCGGGTTTGTGACAACCCTGGCAGAGAAATGTCACAGCCACACCCTCATCATCCCCTTATCTCCTCTGTCTTTGCGAAGTTTGGGGATACAGGCACAGATGGATTTATTTATCTTGAAGGCAGTGCCAGCGTTCTGCAGAGAGAGCCCCCTTCTCCTCCAGCTTTGCCCGACGGGCGCAAAGCCGGAAGCAGGACTGCCGTAACCGGTCCTACAACTTTGATGACAACCCGTTCGGTTCCCATGACTTTTTGGAGGGAAAAAAAAAATCTTACCTGTGGATTTACTAGGTTGTTGACAGGTGAGGCTTTTGTCCCTAGGCTTACAGCAGGTTTACGGCCAAAAAAACTCGTCAGCTATTTCAGAGCAGCTGAGCTGGAGAAGTAAGCTGAAATAAAATGTTACAGTCACCGCTCTCCCCTTCCCCGTGCAAATCCCTGCGCCGTCATTTCTCGCCGTGCCAGTACTGTGCAAATATAGCATTTCTGTAATCCGGGGATGGCATCGCGTTAGTAATAGCTCTGGCATCGGGAGGGGAAAGGAGCCGGGGGTAAAAGGCGTGCTGCCAAAGATGTGTATCTTTGCCCCCGATCTCGCCCCCTCCCTTCCCTCCACCTAGAGCCCTGCGCTCCCAGATTGCGGCCCGCTTTCTCCCTCACCTGTCTCGGGTCTTTGTTCAAGCCTCCTCCTCTGGGGAGGCCTCCCTGACCACCACTCTTAAAATTGCAAACTACCACTGATCTCTGTCCCCTCTGTGCTGATGTGTTTTTCCTCATGCCTGTTATTACCAGCTGACAGCCTATCTATGGTTACTGCATGCCTCCCCGTTCCGGCGTGAACTCCGAGTGAGCAGAGCTTCGTCTTGTGAACTCTGCACACGCACACACGGCTCACATATTTGCACCGATCGATCTCAGTGCCTGCCCCGTGGCGGGTTCTCGGCAGATATGGACAAACAAGTCAGGTGTTCACACCGACCCCAAGATAAGCCTCAGTTTCAGAACGGTTGAAATAGTTGTTGAAATAGTGAAAAAAGGCATACTCACCTGAACCTCTGGAGAACAGAGGCCTGTGAAATGCCCGGATTACTGCAGCCAACTAATTACACCCCTTCCTCGAATCGGAAAGAAGAAGGCTGCACGAAAGACATGTTGGGGTCTTCCCCGTCGGTGCTCCCGGCCATCGCGATGTCAGTGGCAATGGGTATAAAAAAGCATCGCGGTGTCTGCGCCTCCGTGCCTTCTGTCCTCTGATCCTCACACGGGCACACATCTCATGCCAAATATAACAGGTGAGAAAACCGGGGTCTCCAGAGGGTGTCAGAAATCTTCTGTTGATTTAAAGATGTTTGTATACGGACATGTGAAATGTGGGGTTGACAGACTTCCTGTAAAGGGTCCGAGAGAGACTTCGGAAGCCTCGTGAACCCATGGCCCCGGAAATACAACTTAGGTTTGCGCAGGGCACGGTGCTGTGTGAGCAGCAGTTCCCAAATGAGTGAGTGAGGAAAGGAATCAGGGAATCCGTTGATCCGCCTCCCGAGGCCGCCGTGAGGAAGCTCCTGCTCTCTCCTTCCCCTCTCCTTCCCGCCCTTCCCCGTGAGACCCCTCCGTCTTCCATATTCGAGGCCAAAGGCCGGTGTCTGCCTCCCCGGCTTCCCTCACAAGCCCCTGGGAAATCGGGTGATACAGCCGAAGAGTTCTGCCCCCGGCGGCTTTTTCTGGAACCTCTTGGAGATCCATGTGTGTTTATCGAACTCTGTTTACACCCCTTCCTATTCCAGGAGGGTTCTGTGTGGCAGTCTACGAAACGAGAGGGCATAAATGAAAAGGAGGCCACAGGAAGGAGACGCAGTGGTAGGGCCTTCAGTTGGAGTAAGGACTGATGATGAAACACAGACCACGGAGCTCTCATGTTGGGGCTCCGAGCCTTCTGGCAGCCAGCAGGAAAACCAAGTTCACTGCCTTCCGTCACCCTGGGTCCACGTAAGGACACAGACCGTGGGTCCCAGCAGGTGGGCTGGTTCTTCGTGCTCAGGGCCCTGGGAATTTCTCCAGGAAGCCTCCCAGGAAGACGCCGTGAGGGCAAAGGACCAGCAGCTCACGCGGACGTGACGGGAGCTCCGGGCCGTGTGCTGCAGCGGTCTCTGGGCTGGACGCGCCATCCTGTACCGATGCTCAGGTGGACGAGGCCACCTCCGCCTAGCTGGGTTGACCTGCCGTGACCCGGAAGGGGTTGTAGGGCGGCTCCATGAACCCTGTGGCCTTCACGCACCATGGGTGTGTACAGTGGAAGCGCCCAGTCACGGAGACCTGGTGGAAAGCTTGGCTGTGCTAATCCCATCCCTTCTTTGGACCTCAGGCTCCTCATCTGAGCAATGGGGATTGTAATTCCCCTTCACTGCCTGGCTTGGGGGAGAGGGCCAGGTGAAGATGGGGCCTCGGCGCCTTCGCAGCTCTCATTTGGTTTCAGCCTGACAGCAGTGTCCCAGGTAAACGTCCAGCCCCGTCTGTTTCCTGCAGCTTGAGTACTTCAGACCAGTGTATGTCACCGTTTTTTCCCTGATCGTCCTCTTAAGAATAAAAACATAATTTATGTTCTCCCTCGTGAGAGAAAGGGAATATTAAGGGATAAGATTGGTCAGGTGGGGTCGAGCTTCGGGGGTCCCAGACCACCCCACTTCTTGGTCTGAGCTAGCGTTTGACCCCTTGAAGGGGGGCGGGGGGACATGTCAGCCTTGTTGAGAACGTATGCTCAGATATATTAACTCTTCCTGACGGCCCATTGAATGGATGAAGAAACTGAGGTCCATAGAGGCAAAGCAACTTGCCCAAAGCCCCGTAACTAGTGAGAGGGAGTTGGAATCCCGTCTTAAAGGGTCTGGCTCCGGACCACGCCAGGCGCTGCTCCTCTCAACTCCTGGGGACGGCCACGCCCTCTGTTACAAGTCGTGCTGTTTGGGCTCATCCACATACCCGTTGATGGTTCTGTCTCGGTGCATACTGACCTGTCTTGTTCTTTTTAACTGCTGCATCCTTTTCCGTTTGCATCAGCGGAGCATCAGCTATTTAGCCGGGGCCCCAGCGGAGGAGAGCCTGGGCGGATTCGTCTTCCGAGACTAAACCCTGCAGGAGCAACCCTCTCTTGCCTGCGTGTCGTTTCACTTAAGCGCGAGCGACCTTGAACGTTAAATCCTGAGACACGGCATCCCTGCGCGCTCGCTAAAAGGTGGCCTTTGGTTGGGGGCGTGGAACCCCTCCACAGAGCTGGAACTCCTCCCCAGTGTCCAAGGTCGATTGTACCACTTCCTTAACAACGAAGCTACTGGTTTGACCCCCGGATGCCGCCTGACCTGGTTATCGACCTCGACATGGGCCCCCCACCCCGCCACCTTTCAAGCGCTCCGTCCGTTGCCCGGTTCTTCTCGTGTCGTCCGGTGTTTCCCTACGAGGTTTCGCACAGTTTATTTTTGAACCTCAGTTTTCATCTCATTAAACGCAAGCCCGGGCAGCCGGCTTTCATTTCGGCGTGCTGCCTGGGCGCCTGCTTTGAAATGGGTCTGGAATAAAGCCACCGTGCGGCTTCTCGCAGAGCTCGACACCCACCAGGTGTGCGGTCACGGGCGGGGGGGTGGGTGGCGGGGTGGGCGCGGGGTGGGGCGAAAAATCCTTCCCGTCTCGCTAGTCCTTTGGAACCTTCCTCAAAGACAGGATCTCATTCTGCAGACTTTCCTTGGCATTCGTTGACGAGGGGCGGCTGTGCTTTGTCAGTCCAGGAAATCCAGCGTGAGCGGTCCTGGTTCCGTATCTGCAGGGGCAAATGAAAATCCCCTCGCCTGGTGAAAGCCCTACGCTGAGCCAAGGCTCAGTCCGCCCGCCGCTCCGTGCCCTCTCCTAGAGAACCGCGAGGTGCGGGGGAGCGGACTGGACACCCACGGAGGGCGCCTGTTGTCCGTCGGCAGCAGGAGTGCCTGTAATGAGAGCCGGCCGCGCTGTTACAGCCATCTGAGGAATTGGTCCCAGGGGTCCTGGGCGGAGGTTTGTTTCGGAAGCTCCCTGAGGAAAGGCAGGTTAACAGGACGGAGAGGGCCGAGAGGGGTTTTGTGTCAGTGGAATCCGCCAGCCTGCTCTGACGGGTTACGGAGTCGACTCCCACCCTGTCAGCTGTTGCGTCCAGCTCAGGTTTGCTTATTAAACACGGCAGCCAGGTTGACAACGGCACGTGGCTGGATTCCATCGTGGTGGCGGCGGCGGGGGTGCCCAGCTCTCTGCCTGGAACACTGTAGGGACGCTGAAATGGAGTTAACGCGTTCACACGTCTGCTCAAGCAACATTTACCTGATTTTCTGTCATGTGGCAGCTAGGGTTTATGGGTACGTGAGGGATGGAACACAGAGCTTACGTTCTCGTTGGAGGATACAGATGATAAGTAAATATGTCATGTCCTAGATGCAAGTGGCATGGGACAGAGCCGTAGTAAGAGGGCTAGGGAACGCCTATTGGAGGGGTGAGGGGCGGCTCTCAGTGTCTTCTGAACAGTTGCCTGAGGAGTGAACCTTGAAGATACCTAGGGGACGAGTTTCTTCAGGCATTGAGAATAGTAAGTGCAGAGGTCCTGAGGTAGGTTCCAGCATTTCCCTTGGGAAGCACGGGTTTAAGGTCAATGTAGAGCAACACATGAGGTCAGAGCTGAAGGAGAGCCCACCGAGCCCCCTTCCCCGTAAGAAAAAGATCAAGGCCGGAGGTGGGGGAACTCAGTCTCCCAGGGTCACACGGCTGCTTGTGAAACCGTTTTTCATACTCCTGACTCCAGTCATCATAGTTAACACAGACTTCGAGGGGCTTCACAAGGGCTGGAAGATGACCACCAATCTCGTCGACATCCCGGCACCTCGATTCCCCAGCTGTATGGCCGGAATTAGTTTACTTTCCTGAACTTGACCATCAGCTGTAAACTGGGAGTAACTAGAGCAATTACCTTGAACTTGAGGCTCTCTGTGAGGATTGCACAGGAACAGGTGGGCTCGGCTTGTGGCGTGTGGTAGCTGTGCAGTGAATGTTAGCTCTGGGCCCCAGGCTTTTGAGTGCTGACCCCCGCGACCCCCGCTCACTTCCTCAGCTGCTGGTGTGACACCTCTCCTTCCCCACGTGGCTGTCACCTGGCCCAAACCACATTTTGCATGGGTTCGGACTTCTTTTGGGGGGGGTTGGGGGGCTGTGTTTTCCTAGGAGAGATTTTTGGTGAGAGGGCCGTTCGGGGACACGCTTTGGTGTCCCCTTCTGCAAGATGGAGCAGGGGTAGCATTCGTAGCTGGCTTTCCTGCGTGTTACAGGGACCCGGCGTGGCGGCGCAGGTGGGAAGTTCCAAGTGCTCTGTGTACGGTGCTGGGACTAAGACAACATGGAGGAAGGAGGGCCCCAGTCCCCGGCCCAAGCACGTGGCTTAATGCACCCCTACATTGAAGTGGGGTACCAGTGCCACCTTGGGTCTTGAGAATTCCGTGAGCTCACGAGTCTGTACGTTTAGCCCAGTGTCTAGTGCACAAGAATCTGTAAGTGTGACTTCTGCCGTTTTCTGCATGCCTTCCCACCCACCCCTCCAAAGGGTTTCCCAGGGCAATTCCTGAGTGTTTGCATTTGATGCCATTTTACACATGAAGAACCTGGGGCTCAAAGAGCTCAGACGTTCTGACACAGCCAGGAAGGGCAGGAGCCCGGGTTTGAACCCCGCTGGTTTGACTCCAGCCAGGAGAGCCTTCCTCTGCCCTTCCTGGTCTCGGATCTCAGTCCGGATTCTCGGTGCTTCGATCTGGCTGATCCGTGAGCTGGCGGAGGAAGGCCAGATCTCAGCGACCCCTCCTTCTGTGGCTTTGCTGCGAGCGTGAGGGCCAGCCTGGACCTGGAGAAGTCTTCCCCTATGTGGCCCCCGCCGACCTCCTCCCCCGTGATCCCTGTAGGTGCTCAAGTCAGACCCGCCTCTCGGTTTGTTTTCAGAGCCTCGTAGACGTCTTGCATGGCAAGGCCCTCATCCCATGGGGCCCTGGCTAATTAGCCTCTGATTATTCATAAACTAAGAGGCAGGAACGGGGAATGAAGTCCTCCCGGCTTTAATCACCCGCATGAAAGGCAGGCAGGGCCGTGGGTGTCCAGGAGTGGCCGGGCCAGGACCCGGCGGCCGGGAGCGACGGCTCTCACGTGGCCACCAGCGCGGCCACCACCCTGCCCTCCGTCTTCCCTCAGATACAAAAGGGTGTTGAGCCGACCCCCTCTGGGGCGCCTGTTACATCCCAGTGCCCGAGAAACCTGGATTTTACTGTCGGTTTCGGGGCTTTCCCCTTGGGCAGATCCTGGCCACCCCCGCGTTACCGCAGCCAGCTTTCCAAGAAGTCTCCTCCGCTGTCACCAGGCCAGATGGCGGTTGGCATCCTGTTAGGTCGCACATAAAGGAGGACATTTCAAAACCCGGAGTTCCACTGTGTGCTTTTGGCAGGAAGAAAGGCCCCGTTGCTCTGTTTTCTCTATTCTTTCTCCTCTTTTCCTTAACTCTATTAATAGGACAAAGGGTTCGGATGAAGATGAAACACCTCCCGACTTACCATTCGTGTTCCTGTTCATTCATTCAGCGTGTAATCTCAGCTCACTCAGGGCAAAAGCCAAAAGGTCCTCACAATGGTCTAGACTTGTACCAGGTGGTGTCTCAGGCCAGCTCATCCTTTGTGGGGCTGTCCCTTGCATCGTAGGGCATTGAGCAGCCTCCCTGGCGTCTACCCATAAATGCCAGCACCCTCCGCCCCCAATCGGAACAGCCAGAAATGTCTCCAGCCATGCAGGGATGTCCCGTGCGGGGTAAAGTGATTCCCATTGAGAACCACGGTTCTAGGCTTTCTGCGGTCTAGACCCGTCGCTTCTCTCACCTAATCTCCTGCTTTTCATCCTTCTACTCTTCCATTCCTGCCTCCTCGCCGGTCCCCACTAGGGAGGCGAGCCACGCTGGGCACCTCAGGGCCTTTGCACTGCGATTCCCGCTTCCCGAAATGTTCTTCTCCCAGATGCGCAGGCCGCTCGCTCCTCCGTATCAGGTCTTTGCTCACATTCCGCTGTTCTCATCTCCCCTTTTGAAGATGGCACCCTTCCCTCCGAGCGTCCTCACCCCTGTCTCCTCTCTTTTACCCTACGGTGCACATCATTTGCGCATATTGTGATGATGATTTATCACGCGTCTCTCTGCACTAGACCAGAGGGCTCGTCTGGTTCTCTCTGCGCTGTTCACGGATGCCCCCCACACCCTTGGATAGCCCTTCTTTGGGGACAGAGCCATCCAGCACCTGCTCTGTGGACGTGCCAGGCGCCGTCCGGTCCCTGGGAAGAGGATGGTGAACGTGGCAGATCAGGTTTCCGCCCCGAAGGAGCTCAGAATGGTCATAACCCAGCTCTGAGCTGCCCAGACCTGGAGGGTAGGTTTTGTCCCCGGAGTCAAGGAGAACAGGAGCTCGGAGATTCCTGGGCACGGTGGAGAGGAGACAGGGCGCTGCCCCAGGGCAGCTGGTCACGGGCCGAGTCTCCTGCAGGTCAGCCCTGCTCCGTGTCCCCGCGTCGCTGTGCCCCTTCCGGGCCCTGTCCCCTGGAAGCCCCAGCAGCCCAGCCCCCCGCTGGCCCCATTGGTATTCAGGCGGCCCCTCGCTCTGAATAAACACTTCCCTGCCGTCCTCCCTCCAGCAAGAGCTTTGGCCTGTGGCTTGAGAGTGTCAGAGTGGCGATAAAAATAGTGTTTAGTTACCCACGCTCTGCCTGTTTTGTGCTTGGGAGCAGTACCATGTCCTCAGATGTGTGGGGCTGGCCAGCAAGCCCCTCGTTCCCCTCTCCCCCCACCTCGCACGGAGCAGCCTCGAGACACCCTCCGGGGTTCTTCCGCCCTCAGTGACACCCGCCACGTGGAGCCCAGCCCCAGCCACCGGGCTTTCCAGAAACCTTTCCTTCCCTCCCCCGTCTGTGTTAGAAGCCCCTGAGAACGGATTCAGAGGCCGTACTGAGCAGGGGATCCCCGCAGAGAACACAGCCGATTCCGGGTAGCTGTTCCGCGTCCAGCGGCAGGGCGGCCCCGGGGACTCCGGACGGTTCCGCCCTGAACACTTGCTCTCGCTGCATCTCCTCCGCCGGGTAGTAGGCGTCTTCGCCCCATTTTGCAGGTGAGGATAGTGGGGTGCAGGGAGACCAGGTAACTGGCTCCGAGTCCCACGGCGCGGGAGCTGGGTCTCAGCCCGTTTCTCCCCGAGCCCGCGCTGGGACCGCGACCCCGGCCCGCCCGCCCTCCGCCCTTCACGGCGACCTGGATGCGCTTCTGTACGTTTCCAGGGCTTCGTACCTGCGGCTGCTCCGTGACCGGCCGTTCTGAGCAGCGAACCATGGTCGCGCACGTGGACTCCAGAGAAGGAGATTTCCCCCCGCCCACCTAAAATGTGTGAGAACCCTCAGGCCTCTGGTTTGGGAGTAAATACATGGCCTTACGCCTTGAAAGTGTCACGTTACTGAATCGGCACACCTGTCCTCAGGGAACGGCAGTGGCTTCGCTGAGTGGCGGTGGCACTGGGGAGAGGCTTGCAGGTCCGTGGCGTGAAAGCTGACCTACCAGTTGTCGGGTGTCAGAGGTTTCTGGGGCTGCCGAGGCTACTGAACTCAGGGATGGCAGGGGTACCCCGTCCTGCTGGTCACCCCTCTTGCCTCCTAGCATCTCGGCGTGTCAGCTACAGTCGCAGATAGGGACCCGAATTCCAGATGCCCCAAGCTCCCAGTTCTGGAAAAAGGCCGCTCCCGAGCCCAGAGCTCGAGGAGGGCAGGGGTGGCGGGCGACGGGGGCAGAGAGACGTTTCTGCCCTCGGCGCTGCAGGTCCGAATTGTGGGCCTGGAAGGCTCGCCTGTCTTCAGGGAGCCTGGCTCAGTTTACAGCCCTGTCGCACAAAGCCTGAGGTGCGGCTGGTGCCTGTGTCTGGTTCCCCACCCGTGGCCCACTCAGTGCTTGGGGCTGAGGCCCGCTGGGGGCGCCTCTGTCCCGTGCCGACGGGACCGGGTGGGGCCCGGGGAAAAGCGGGGAGGGGTCTCCTTACCCCCATGTGCCTCGCTTCTCGCAGGAAAGGGTTTCGGCAAAACTGTGGCCCCGTGGAGAGGACCCCAACCCGAGTGTGCATTTTGTCATTGCCTTCCGCTTGAGAGAGTCGTCTCGGCTCCCTTGCCCATTGCTATTCTGACGGCTCCGTCTCCTACCAGAGCAGTTTTAAGCTCCTTCATCGGCAGTCCGTTCAGGCGATGCTCGGTAAATAAACACTCGGCAGTGGCGGGGAGACAGAGCAGCAGCCAGCTCCTCGGATTCCGGAAGCTTTTCTGCAGAGACTTGCTGCAGGTCATTTCAGATCAGCTCAACAGATAGGGAGACTGAACTCATGCCTGGGAAATGGAACACAGTTAATGGTGCCGAAAAACGCGGGGCGATAAAGAGTCTTCTCAATCAAGTGAGGAATCCTATCTGTGACACAGAATCCAATAACTAATTGTGTTTCCCTCTTTGCCTTGCCTGCCAGGAAGCTCAGAGATAGAGTTCTGCTTCTCACAAGTGCCCAGTACCCTTGGTGATTTTCCAGACGCTTTTCATGCTCCTGGTAGCAAAGTAAATTTTGTATTGGGCCTTTTCTCTTGATTCCCTTCCTTACGTCCCTCTACCTCCTGTGTTTTGTCTCTTAGTTTTCGGTCCCTGGAGCTGTGTGTTTGTTTTGCTTAAGCCTTTTCGTAACGGAAGACAAGGATGAATACCTGTGGAGATAAAAACACAATTTCCAGCCTTATCTGTGTCTGTATATGCCTTTTACTTAAACATCTTTCACCCCCGTACCCCATTTCAACATACTCCAAATGTGAGGTATATTTTGGCCTCTGTAGCCTTAGGAAGACACAGCTCATCAGGCTCACGGGATTCCTGGCCTTGGGGTGTGTAAACCCTGCAAAATCTAGGTGGGTGTGTTTCACCCCAGCCAAACCCTCCCCGCTTTGTCGGCTCTGGGCTGGAAGGCCAGGACCTATGGTCCGTTCTTGGCTGTGCCACTAATCGGCCGGTGGGCAGGCTCTTTGGTTTCGCTGGGCCTCAGTTTCCTTATCTATAGAATGGAAAATAACAGTCCCTTGCCCGCAGCCCTCAGAAGCCTTTGAGGCTGCTCATCACATGAAAGTTCTCTTAAAACAGGCTTTTCAGAAGGCTGGAGGATAATCAGGGTTTGGCGGCAGAGCCGGGGGTGTTGGCCGACCCCGGCACCTTGTCTGCACCCGGTCACAGATGATCCCACAAGTAGGATCGTTCGCTAAGTCAGTAATTTTGTCTTAAGAGAAGCCTCTGAAGTCAGGTGAGCTGGCTGTGAACTTCAGCTCTGCCTTCGCTGGTGGTGGGCCTTTGACCTTGGTCCTCCTTTCTTTGTCTCGTGGAGGTAATTGTGTCAGAAGCGATTAACGCCACCCCGGCGCAGAGCGCACGCGTGTCATTCCGGAAAGCCGACCGGTGCTCCCCCTGCGGCAAGCCTGGGGCTCTTCCTCGACGGGGCCGGACGGTCTGGGGCACCCCAGGTACAGCAGGGGGTTCTGGACGCGGGGCGCCCGCGTACCTCCATGCAGTCGAGGGACGCCGTTCCGCGAGGTATCTCTCTTCGCCGTGGTGATGGGGACCTCCACACAGAGCTCGCTCGGTACCAGATGCTGGGACTGAGGCCGGCCCTTCTTACAAATGGAATGTAACCATAATGAGAAATGAGACGGCTTCCTCCGCCTTCCTAGCCCTGGAGCTCGAGAACTTACACTCAGTCCAGACAGACATTTGCGTTTTCACTTAGGAGGTTGTTGAGAATTATGGAAAGTCTGACACGAGCCCTGACGTACCTTGGATGAAGTTCTCAAGACGTGGCTCTCGGCCCCTAAACTGGATGAGCGCCTTTGCCAAACTCTCAAGTCTTTTCTTTCTTGCTTTTTTTTTTTTTTTTTCCCAGCTGGGAGAAAAACAGCAGAGCTCAGAGGCTCCTTCAATTGCCAACAAGGTTCTGTGTCCTAAGTAGGGCGACAGAGACGCGGGAAGGGCAAGTAAGAGGTGGAGAGACTGAAACCTCCCGTAAAAAAAAATCCCGTTTATGTTGGGGATGAGGCGGACGAGTTTCCTTAACCCTGAACACCTCTGGGATTTCGTTTGCTCCAAGCCCAGATTTTATTCTCTCCCAGAAGTCTTGATCACATGGCTTTCCTGCTTCTTAGAGAGAGGGTGCCCCGGAGGCTGGGCGTGCGGGGTGATAAAATAGCTCTCCGAGTCCCTTCTCCATCACCCCGCATCTTTTTTTTGGGGGGGGGCTCATAAAATTTTATAGAGCGAGTCAAATATCTGGAACTACAGAACTGAAACTCTCAAGAAAATGATCTGAACGGGAGCGATTTGCATTGCCACCTGTCACGGTGATGAGGTTGGGTCTTAGATTGAGAATACAATCATAACTTTTTAAAGTTCCCATACCTGGGGGATGCGGAGAGCTAGCAGCCTAACATTGGGAAAACATATCAGTCAAACTGATCTTTGGGAATGACAAGAAATTGGCAAAATTAGGGAGTCGAGTCACACACACACGGGGGAAACAAAGCCGCCGGGTTTCGAGGTGGTTGTCACATGTCGTGGAGCAGAGTAGGAAAATGGCAGGAGATAATTGAGAGGTTTTACGTGGAAATCGTAGAGAAGGGGAAAAAAATGAGACAACAAGGAAAGGAAGACGGTGATGGCCTAGGGCAGCGGTCTAGAGCAAGGTGTGGCCGTTCGTAGCTCACGGGCCAAGTCTGGCCCTCCGCTTATGTTTGTAAATAAAGTTTTATTGGAACCCCGCCACCTCCAGTGGTTGACATGCAGTTTGTGACTGCATTGACTCTGCAGTGGCAGAACTGAGTAGCTGTGACAAAGAGTACCTGACCTACAAAGCCTAAAATATTTATTAGCTGGCCCTTGACAGAAACCGGGTTTTTGTTTTGTTGTTTGTTTTGTTTTTTGTTTTTTGTTTTGTTTTTTGTCCCCTGCTATAGATGATCATGGATAAATCCCTAAAATGGTACAGAAACCCTGCTCCACCCCTTAGTAGTTAAGTGACCTTAGACAGTAACTTCGTGTCTGTGAGCCTGTTTCTTTATGTGTATAATGCTCATTGTCTCAGCGGGGCGATTAAACAAAGCCTCCCAGACCTTAGTGGTGTGAAACAGTGAGTGGTTTTGTTCTTGGTTACTGCTTCCAAGTCTTTGGGCCAGCTCGGGGTTCTTCCGGGCTCTCCGGGTTAGCGCCTCTGCCCTCGGCTGGCTCTCACGTGTGGGGATGACGCGTGGCCGTGGGCCGCTCTAGAATCGTCCCAGCTGGGACACGTGGACTTCTCTCCACATGTCCTCCCCGCCCGCAGGAGAGGAGCCCAGACTTGTCCACGTGGCAGTAACAGGGCTCCAAGAAAGAGCGCAGGAGAGGGAGCGAGGGGAAACGGACAAGCCTTCTCGAAGCCAAACTTAAACTGAAGCCTGGTCCTATTCTTCCGGCCAGAGCACGTTCCCCCGGGCCGGCCGTATTCCAGGTGTGGGGACTCCTCATTTGTCTTCTCTCTTGGGAACAGTTCGCCGAGAGCCGGGAGTCCAGCACGGGGGGACTTTAACACAAAATGACATCAGCTCAGAGCCGAGTGCCCTGGGAGCGTCCCCGGCAGCGAGCCCTCGGCGGCGGCAGCCGCGAGCAGAATGCTCGGAACGGCTAAATTGCAGCCTGACAGTGTAGATCAGGAAGGGTCGCTGTGCAAAGTGCCTGCCTGATTGGGGCGGGGGGACTGAGCCCCCGCGGTACCTGCTGCAAGGCTTGGACCGCTGTCTCACAGTGGAGAGTTGCCTCCTGTGAGCCCAGAGTCTTGCAGAGACCATAACGAAGTGGTCACAGCCCCTGGGGGTGGAAGGGCTCCGTTCCGGAAGCTGGGACAACACACCTTTACAGAGATTTTGCCCACGCAAGGATATTGGACGGGGCATTTTCTGAGCAGCCTTGGATGGGGTTGAATCTAGGACTGGGTCAAAAAAGAGGGAAGTGATACCTGAGGTGGGGGATGGAACATCTGTCATAATTTAAAGCCAGATCCAAGTCAGACCTGGGTTGGTATCTCAGTTCTGCCGTTGACGAGCTGGGAATAGTGCTCCGTGGACGGTTGTCCAGGATGTGCACTGCACGAAGGAGTAAGCAAGAACTAAAATCGAGCTTGCACTCCAATCATCCAGACATGCACTTAAACTCAGGACTGAAATTGCCCAGAGTAAGGGGCAATTAATTCTTTCTTGTAATTCTCACAACCTGAGCAGTGATCTGGGCCGGGTGGTAGGGGGCAAATTCGACCTCTGTGAACTTCAGTTTTCTCACCTGTAAGACAGAAATAAAGATGGCACCCGAACATAAGCTTGTTTGTAACATGCTTGTAAAATGCTTAGAGTAGTATAAAGGTCCGATAAATGGTCATGCCTGGTGGTTAGGATGGCAGGTGACCTGGCTTTAAAGCCCACTCTGCCATTTCCCAGCTGTGACACCTTGGCCAACTGGCTTAACCGCTCTCCGCCTCACTGTATTCATCTTGAAACATCGGGGCGTGTAAGGTGCTGATGGAGTTGGCACGTAGTAGCCTCGACGTAAGCCTGCTGTGGTGCTGCGCCGACCCGGGCTCCAGGTGGCCCACGAGTCCGTCCGGGCTAGAGAACCCGCGAATGAGCACCCACGGATCCTCGAGGCTGGGTGCCCTGGGATGGCAAGGAAAAGCAGCTCGGGCCGAGCTGACGGGCATTTGCCCTGCGGGACCAACGCCCCGAAGAGACTCTCTGCCTTGATTCGCGTTCCCCACCTCGGTAGCCGCGCCCTCGTCCCCGACGACCTGGCCAGTACCTACCTGCCTCCCACCCCCTGCTGCCCGCCTGCCTCCGTTCCAGGAGGTGTTGGGGTGAGGCAGTGTGACTCAGGGGCTGAAACGAGTCTGGCTCCCATCCCCCGTCCCAGCAGTTTCTCAGCCACTCGAAGCCTCAGTTTCTTCATCTCTAAAATGGGAACACTAAGAGACCCCGAGTCACAGGCTTATTCTGAGGTTTCAGGGAGATGGTGCAGGTTCAGTGTCGAGCACGCGTGGGCGGGGGGGCGGGGGGCGCACTGGCTCAGCTCCGGACGTTAGCCGCCGCCCCTGCTGTTGGCATAACCCACGTCTGGGTCCACACACGCAGCCCGAACGGGCTCTTGGCAGGGCGTGTTCGGGCGGAGGTTATACCCGTGCTCCCAGGCGAGCCAAGCGCAGTGTGGGAGGTTCCGTAGTGAGGGTGGGAACGGGCTCCGGTAGGAACACGGCTGTAAGACAGAAGGAGGCGGGAGGCCACAGCCACGTGAATGGTGGCTCGCAGGTGCACGGCCTTGCGGCCGGGGCCACGGCAGAAGTCAGGGCCTGCAGGCGCTCACGCGGGGTTTGCCGCCAGGCCTGAGTGCTGCCTCTCGGTTCTGGGCACGGCCACGCAGCTGCCCGTGCCAGCAGGGGGGCCCCTTCCAGCCTGAGATGATTGCGTGATAGGGACCACCCCGGGTCAGAAAGGATCAGAGCCCGAGATCCGGCCGGAGATGCCAAGGTCGAGAATTCTGGCACCGAGTCACGGGAACGACCGCCAGGGACCCCCTGAGACGAGATGAGGAGCAGCCCCTCCAGCACAGGTACCGAAGGCTTCGGGCGCTTCGAGTTAATCAGCTCTACCCCTGTGCTTGAGACTCGTCAGAATGGTGATTGAGGCCCATTACTGGTGTGAGATCACAGTGGGGTGCGGGTGATTATGGTCACCCAAGCTTGCAGCCAAAGACTGTTAAATAACTTCCCGGCACTTCCTGTTTGACTTGCGCCCGTCCCCAGCCCATCCTGGGCGACACCTCGGAGAGGGGGAGGGGCCACAGCAGTGCCTGGGAAAGGGGTTCCCGCCCTCAGGGACTTGGGGAGGCCTGCCTGCGCCTCTGTCTCTCCACTCATCCTCTCTCTCTCCTGCACCTGCAAGTGGGGAGCATGAGGCACCCCCACACACCATCCCCGGGACCTTTCTGAAACCTAAGCCTGGTCATGGCGTGCTCCTGGCTCAAAAAAGCCTCTAGTGGCTTCTTGAAAGCCCTCAGCCCCATCCCATGTGCCGTTTTACAACTGTCGGCGGCTCCGTTTTCGCTTCTACAATGTAAGTTCCATGAGCCTCCTTAGTTCGCTACCTCGCACCTAGAATAATGGATGCTGTCTAGAAGGTGCTCGAATATTGGTGGGATGAATGAATGAAGAAGTAGTAATGATAGTAGACAGAATAGTAGTAATGATAAAAAAAAATAACTGCAGGGCACCTGGCGGCTCGGTCGGTTAAGTGTCCGACTTCGACTCTGGTCTTGATCTTCGAGTTCGTGAGTTTGATCCCTATGTCGGGCTCTGTGCTGACAGCTCAGAGCCTGGAGCCTGCTTCGGATTCTGTGTCTCCCTCTCTTTCTGCCCCTCCCCTGCTCACACACACTCTTTCTTTGTCTTTGAAATAAACATTAAAAAAATTAAAAAATAGTAACACTAGCTGCTGCTGCCTGAGTGCCGAGTGCTGACCTGCGTTTCCTCACATGGTCTTCGCCAGCCTGGTGAGGCAGGTGCTAGTCTGCCCCATTTTATAGAAGAGGAAACGGAGGCTCAGAGATTCTAGAAGTAACTTGTCCAAGGTCACCCCGCTATTACAAGGTAATTCTGTGACTGAGTTCGGGTCTTACGTGTCCTCTGTGTTGAGGTGGACTAGTGAAGACGAGGGGCTGTTCCCTCTCTGCTCCCTGTCTGACTTACGGCACCCGGTGGCCTTACTGCTGTGCGTCGAATCACCGCTGGGTCCTGAAAAAGAAGGGATGTTAGTGAGACCTTGTCTGAGAGTCACAGTTGTCATCAAACGGAAATATTGATGGGCGCGCCTGGGTGGCTCAGTCAGTTAAGCGTCCGACTGTGGCTCAGGTCATGATCTCGCGGTTTGTGGGTTCGAGCCCCGCGTCAGGCTCTGTCCCGACAGCTCGGATTCTGTGTCTCCCTTTCTCTCTCTCTCTCTGCCCCTCCTCTGCTCACGCTCTGTCTCTGCCTCAAAAATAAACATTAAAAAGATTTTTTTTAATGGAAATACTGATGGAAAAGGTACTACCCACAGAGCGCTCCATCACCCGATGTAGTGGTGGTGACGGGGCTCTGTGCCAGCCCAAGACACACGAAGGATCCAGAAACAGGCCAGACGACAGGATTCCAGAGTTCTCTTGCTGCACTCCATCAGGAAGTTGAGCTTCGGTTGCTTGGCGAGTTCCAAGGAGCAAAAAGGCTTGAGCCGTTTGTAGATTTCCAAATGGGAGCTCCCCCCCCCCCCCCCCCCCCCCCCAAAGGCAGAATTTGAAACCCCACTTAGGACTTACTGCTGAGTAGGAAGGGACGCTGACCTGGGCTTTCAAAGGCTCTAGAATGTCCAGCGAGAGTCTGGCTGTCCAGGCAAACATGGAGAGCGCGTGAGTGCGCACGCGTGCGTTTGGCTTGGACCGCGCCGTCCTTGGCTTCTTTCTTGACCCGCTGCCCGCTGCTTCTGTGGCGCAATGGGACGGCCCAGCCGTTTTCCCTCTGTGTCTTTCTGAGCGACGGTGACCGCTGCCGGCCTTCTGAGTGGAAGCTCCTGACAGATATTAAAGAACAATTCACTTATTACAGCTAAACAGAAAAGCATATGGAGAAGGCAAACTACATTAACATCTGCCGCCCGGGCTCCATCTGCTCCCGTTGGCTTGGCTTTGCCTCCAGACGCGCCAGCCTGTCGATGTTCCAGGGCCGGTTCCTTCCAAGCGAGGACGGGTTGTGCCCGGTCCTTTCGAGCCACTCACGCGAGCCCAGGCCCTCCTTAGGTGTTGTCCAAAGCCAGAGGAACGCAGGAAATGCGAGAACTTGGGAGGCGGTGTATTCCGAAGCTCGCGCTGTGGCTCGGCCACTTCCTGACCGTGTGGCCTCGGGTAGGGGACTTAGCGTTTCTGAGCCTCAGTGTACTGGGCTGTGCGATGGGGTTAGCCCTGGCAGTCACTGTGTTGGAGGACCGGTGTGAGAGTCCAGCGTGAGAATGTGGGTAAATCGCCCGCAGCAGTGGTGTGTAGACAGTGAGTGTGCCCCAGGCGCTCATTCCTGCCTTCCCATGGGAATATCCACCTCCGCCCCCGCCTGGTCTGCGTCCCTCTCCCCACTTTCTACAGCCTTGCGCCTTGAAGTTGAAATCACTCCTTGGCCACCACTTGGAGCAGGGTCCTGCAGCCGTCTGGAAGCTCCCACGTTTACACCGTTAAAGACGCAGCCCCTTCTCCTCCCCGCACACCGCCCTCTTTAGCAGGTTCCAAGCTGGAAGCTCCCAGCCCGTCATTTCCGGATGGGAAGGGGGCCCCAGCGCCTCTCCCAGAGCTGGGCCGGCTCAGGGCCAGCCGGCCGCGTGTGCGTGTCCCTGGCAGCCTCCTCCTCCCACCTGAGCGGATTTTCGCCTCCAGCTAGCGAGACAAACCAAATGCTGTTATTTTAGTATCTGGTAGGCTGTCGGAAATAATTTCTAAAAATGTTTTCCTGCTTTCTCTGCCCTCCCTGCTCGCTCCCCGAGGCGACCACGTCCATGGAGCAGTTAGGACGGGGCAGCTGGCAGCCGCTGGCCGTTGGGACACTGGGCTGTGGTGCCAGGGGGCAATTGGTGCTTACCGGCTGGGGTGCACGGTTAGGGTGAGGGCCTCGGGCAAGTCTCTGTACCTCCTTGGGCCTCAGTTTCTCCACCTATAACATGGGAATGTTGGCAGCGTGTGCCTCCATGGGCTTCCCTGAGGTTGGAATGAGTTAATCCATGCACGGTGCCTAGGACAGTTCCTGGCATACAGAAGGGGGAAACGGCGAGTGAAGTCACGCGGAGGGCCCTGGGCGCGGAGGGAGAGCCTGACCGGGAAGGAGGAATGAGCATAGCCGGTCCTGGGTCTCCTCCTCCATCCCTCTCCTGGGAGACCGGGAGGCGAGGTCTTGCTCCGTAATCTCAGCATGGCCAGTAGACTTGTGGGATCTTAGAGCATCCGAGTGATAGGGAACCAGGGACCAGACTAGTCCCGTGTTTTCCCAGGAGCGCTGTGTGGCCCACCGTGGCACCCGAGATGATTAAGGGATGCTCCGTGGATATTAAATAACCTTGAACTTATTCGTGCCTTCTCACGTTCCTCCTTCTCTTCGATGACGCCAGGGACAGTGTCTCAGCTGGGCGCTCGTGGGTCTTTCACACTTGACACACGCCTCCCTTTGCAACACAAGCAGCTGCCCTGGGCTTAGATCCTCAGGAAGGCAGCTGGATCCAGCTGGGGTGGAATAATACCACCTCTTTCCTTGTGTTCACATTTTAGAACCCACTGGCCATCAACTTTCCTTTGCATGTTGTAAGTGCATACATTGAAATGGTGGGCAGTTAAAATGACTAAGGGCAAAATGGCAAAGGCGTTAGAAGGGGTTGCTTCATCCCGCAGGACGGGTCTGCAGATGGTTGCATGGGGTCCAGGCAGTGCGGGGGGGCAGGGGTCTAGCAGAGTCACCGACCAGGGTGTAGGTCCAGAAGCTTCAGCCCCCATGCCTGCCTGCTGTTCTGTGATGTCCACTGTCCCCCTGGGCGCTGCTAGCAGCTCCCTTTCCTCTGATGTCCAGGCCGGGCTGACGCTGACTCACGGTGCAGCCTAAGACCACAAGAGCGCCGCGAGCTCACATCTCTGGCTACACCTGGGAATCGCCCGGGGGGCTTGGAGAAGTCCCCGTCCCCGGGCCCCAGCCCATCAGTGTCTCCGTGGTCGCACGCGGGCATCGGTATTTCCAAAGCGTCCAGGCGATTCTAACTGGGCCGGCAAAGTTGAGAACCCCGTGGGCTAAGTGCTCCCCATTCTCCCCGCATCGTGCCGTCTGTGGGAAGCAGAATCAAGAAACGCTAAGAGAGATGGAGAAAAGCTAAGGGGAGAGGAGGAGGGGGCAGACATGCTAATAAAATGCTGAACGAGACAGGCACGTCGCAAAGGGCGTATCTACAGCGTGGGGCCGTTTTGTCCACCTGATAAGCACAAAGCCACACCATATATTGTCTGTGGACACCTACCTATTTCCTGGAGATATAAACGCATAGCTGTGAAGGACGGAAGTGACCTCTGGGTTGTTGAGAAATGGGAACCGAGCCGTGCAGAGGACGTCAGCCCCGTCTATAAAGGTTTGTTTCTGTAAAGCCGTGAGGACAGCGTGGCAGAACTGGTTCCTAGGGGTGTTCTGTTATTTTTCTGTAGTTTTAGCATGTTTTACAGTGTCCTAGGTCAAGAGGATATTGGTTTTTATACTCGTTTGATAAGCATTCCTATTAGGAAAATATTTCACTCTATTTTAGAAAACAAAAACAAACGAAACACTAAGTTTTACCCCTTCGTTTCCGTAGAAGTTGAACAGGTTTTGTAAGTGTCCCGGGCCGCGGGCAGTTTGGTGATCGCAGAGTGATGCAGGAGAGTGGGGTGAGAGGGAGGCAGGACCCAGACGGACAGAGGGGGCAGCCCGAGGACACAGAGCCGGGGGCGGAGACAGGCTGACCCCTGGGCCTGGATGAAGCCACAGGCGCTGACAGCAGGCACGGCTGTGCCCCGCTCAGGTGGGGTGCCGCCTGCCCGCCTCCTTCCAGGACTGGCGGGGTGCTCTTGTCTGCAGTGCGCTGCCCCCGACCTGCAGCACCTTGGCCTCAAGTGATAACCCAGGAAGGGGGCAGCGGGGGAGGCCCAGCCTAACCCGAAGATCTCCTTTGACTGTCCTACAAACACTCTCGGGGCCTGGAGACGGATGAGACCGCACACTGCCAGGAGGCTGGACCCGCCCCCCTTCTTCTGCACAGGATCTGAAATCGGAGGCTTCTCTGCCCCCAGAGAAACTGCAAGCCCCCCTTCGTGGGTGTTTCATCCCCAGCCAGAGGCAGCCGATTGTTCGGGTTTGACTCGCGGGAGCTGATTTGGTTGGGAAGTGGGTATGAGCTTGGGCTGCAGAGTCGGACACCGTGTTTTAACTCCCCAGTCTCTGTGGCCTTGAGCAGGTGTGTCTACCTCTCTGAGCGTCGGTTTACTCATGTGTCAGAAAAGATATCCCACTACTAATAGGAATACTGCCAACAGGTCCGATGAGTGTTCTAGGCCCGGTGATGGCTGAGGGCCTCTGATACCAGTCCTACGAGTCGGTTACAGCCAGGAGGCCCGGCTGAGGCCGCAGAGCTTTTAAAGGCACCAGGACACAGGTTAGTCCATTTCAGTGCTCCCGCCCCGACCGCTGGCCCGCATTGCTTCTTCGCAGGGCTGTTAGGGGGGGTCAAGGAGGAGAATGCATAGGAAATGCTGGTCCGGCAACAGTGATGGGGGGTGGGTTAGGGAGTGGGGGACTGCGTCATAAAATCCTGGGGGCACCTGGGCGGCTCAGTCGGTTAAGCATCCGACTTCAGCTCAGGCCATGATCTTGTGGTTCATGCGTTTGAGCCCCGTGTCGGGCCTTGTGCTGACAGCTCGGAGCCTGGAGCCTGCTTCGGGTTTTGTGTCTCCCTTTCTCTCTGTCCCTCCCCTGCTTGTGCGCTCTCTTTCTCAACATTAGAAAAAAATTTTTTTAAATCCTGAACACCTGGTGTCCACTAGGATTTTCCTGGTCTTGACTTTAGGTGTGTAGACATGACAGATGAATTTTTGTCTACTTCCTGAGGCCAAGCAGGAGGGGGAATTTCACTATCTGTCTGTCCCCTGCCCCCCACCAACCCCCAAGTTCTGAGTTCAGACACTGCCCAACCTCCACTGAGAGGCGAGGCTGGAAAGTTCAGGACACAAGCTTTGGAATCCGACCTGGGCTTCATCCTGGCCCTGCCCCTTCCCACCCGCGTGACACCGGGTGAGTCCCGTAACCTTCTCTCCGAGGCTCCGTTTGCTCTTACAGCAAGTGAGGATGGTAACATTCCCCGTGATAAACAAGAGGGTTAACCGAGGGAGTAAACAGAGGTGCTTGGGGCTGATGGGACAGCACGGAGCCGACGCTCAGAATTACAGGTGATGGAAGGATCACGCAGCCAGAAAAGGGAGTGGCACTGGTCTGCTGGGGGAGCCTCTGGGGCCTCTGACGTCTGGCCTGTGTGTCGAAGTCAGCTTGGGAATTCTGTGTTGCTGACTCACCTCTTAGAAGTCCTAAGGGGGAAGTGCTGCCTTAAGGGGAAAAGGTGACCAGCCCTGGGGCAGGATGTCAGCCAGGAGCCGGGCTGAGACCCCGGAGGGCCCCCAGAGGCCGAGGACACAGAAGAACCTCGAGGTGGGTCCCGTCGAGAGAGAGAGAGAGAAAGCAGCCTGCTTTACAGAGAGCAGCTTGAGTCACCCACCGTCAGGTTCACAGGAAGAGCCATCTAGTGGCCTGAATAACTGTGGTCCGTCGGGTCTTCCAGAACCACCATCTGCCTGGTTTGTTCCGTGAGCCATTTGAGGATAAAGGGGAGCGCAGTCCAGGCAGGGCTGGTCGTGCTGGGAAAGGTGCTCCTGCTCAGCCCGCCATGTAGGAGCTTGTCCCTGGGAGGGGGGTGGGGAGGAGGGGCTCAGGCACTTGAGCATCCGACTTCAGCTCAGGTCAGGATCTCGAGATTGGTGGGCTCAAGCCCCCCATCGGGCGCTGTGCTGACAGCGCAGAGCCTGGAGCCTGCCTCGGGTCCTGTGTCTCCCTCTCTCTCTGCCCCTCCCCTACAAGAGGAGGCAGAAACAACCCTTTCATCTGTCACCCAGGCATCTGGCCTCGTTTCACTTCTCCTCACTTTCTCAACTCTGAGACAGGGCGGGCCTGGCTCCTCAGCTGGCCAAGATCAGCTCTCCAAGCCTCAGACCCCCCATCTTTAAAGCAGGTGCATCGGGGCGCCTGGCTGGCTGAGTCCGTTAAGCCTCCGACTCTTGGTTTCATCTCAGGTCATGGTCTTCTGCTTCGTGAGTTCAAGCCCCAATCGGGCTCCGCACTGACTTTAAAAACATAAAAGCATAAATTTTAAATGGGTGGCTAAAAACATGTCACTGATACTCAGCATTGCTTCCATAACACATTGTATGGAGTCTGTTCTTATATTTTTACTGAGTTGGTAAGCTGGTTGTCTGTCTCATTTTACTAAAACGTAAGCTCCCTGAGAGCAGGCATCTGTCTGTCTTACTCGTAGACGTATTCCTGCTGCTTTAACGTGTTCCTGCTGACTTAGCGCTCAGTAAACAGGCAGCATTCACGCGTGAAAGGTTACCCGCAGATAGGATTCGGCTGGAATGATAACAGTTACCTCATAGCGGCTGTTCCCCTGGGCCCTGAGCTGTGCTTTTGCTCTGGTTAAGTCAACACAGCTTCTCATCAGCCACGGGAGCTTTGGATATTATTGTGCCCATGTTCCCTAGGAAGGATCCAAGGCTCAGAGAAGTTAAGTAACTTTCCCGAGGTCACACAGGTAGGAAGTGGCAGAGCTGGGTCTCCCGTCCCGAAGAGCAGCTCCGCAGCCTGTGCTTAAAACGCACTCCATTGCGGGGTGCCCTCCGGCATGGCAGAGCGGCTGTGGCGGTGCCTGCCTGCTCAGCGCTGTTTGAGAGATGGACATTAGACACATTGCATCTGAACAAGGTGACCAGAACTTTCCTCTCGGGTCCTGTCAGGACATGCAGAAGTGGGTTGTGATGAAGTTTTGCCTCTCCCCCCGAAGCCCATAGCGACTACGGCAGGGTCTCGTGGGGTCAGGAGCCGTGCACCCCTTCCCACAGACCACAGCGACCCTCAGTCCAGAGGGCAGCCATCATTTTTTAAAAATTTTTAATGTTTTATTATTAATTAATTAATTAATTTATTTATTTATCTTTTAATACTTATTCATTTTTGAGAGAGAGAGAGACAGAGTGCAAGCAGGGAAGGGGCAGAGAGAGAGGGAGACGCAGAATCTGCAGCAGGCTTCAGGCTCCCAGCTGTCAACACAGAGCCCGATGTGGGACTTGAACTCACGAACTGTGAGATCATGACATGAGCCAAAGTTGGATGCTCAACCGACTGAGCTACCCAGGCACCCCTATTATTTATTTTTGAGAGAGAGCAGGGGAGGGGCAGAGAGAGAGGGAGACACAGAATCCGAAGTGGACTTGGAGCTCTGAGCTGTCAGCACAGAGCCCGACGCGGGGCTTGAACTCAAAAGCAGTGAGATCAAGACCTGAGCCGAAGTCGGACGTCGAACCGACGGAGCCACCCGGGCGCCCTGGCTATCATTTTTCAGCAGCTCGGGGATGCACGTGGCCGTCACCGAATCCCCGCAGCCGTCCGTCGGGATGCCGTTGGCCGTGGCATGCTGAGCCCCCCTGGAAACAGGAAGTGCCAAGGGGGCGCTTGGTTTTGCAGGGAGTCAGGCTGCAGATCGACGGCCTTCTTCGGGAACACGGCCAAAGAAAACCTGCCTGGGAGCCCCTGTCCCTGGCAGGGTGGGCCAAGGCAAACACAGGCTCATAAAGGAGATTTAGGGCGCGGCAGCCGTATATTCATTCGTACCTCTGCGTAGTAAAAATAATTTATTGGCAGCTGCTGGGAAGCTCGGTTCTGAAGTCACAAGGATGGCCGTAACAGGTACCTTTTCTCCTTCTGTCTCTCCCCAGCCCAAATGGCTCGGGGCCTTCAGATGAAATGAATTAATTGGCTCTGTGTGTGTGTGTGTGTGTGTGTGTGTGTGCGCGCGCGCGCACGCGCATGCATATGTATTTATGTACAGGCGTCTTTATTCATATCGCTGGCTCCGTGAGCATTTACGTTTCTTCAGAGATTCTGCAGTAATGAGCTTGTGAGTGTGTCATTCATTACCCACTTGTGGCAGGGTTTTGGGGGGGGGACAAGGGGAGCCCAGCAGATGCAAAGGATGGGTTCGAAAGCTGGATGTCTTTCATCAACAGGAGGCCCGTTTATCTCCTTAAGTGCCCCTTCCCTAGAGGACCTGGGCCGGAGAATGTTAAGAGGGTGACGGCTGGAACCCGGAAGGCCTCCGGGGAGTCCGGGCCAGAGAAGTTAAGAAGCCGTGCAGGAGAATGAAAGCGCGTGTCAGGGTTTGGGGGCACAGAGCTGGGGTTCACCTCAAGTCACGGAGATCCAGGCAGTGAGGCGGAAGGACTCGAACCCAGGGACCTAAACTGTTGGAGCAGCGCTGTGTCCACCAGCTGATCCTCTCCTCCTCGAAGATTGCAGCCCGCTTCGGGATCTATTGCTCTCTTCCAGGGCCTTTGGTGGAGGTGGTGTCGCCCCCTAGGGGTCGTTTTGGTAATCACGGGGCACTCTCTGAGGGCTGGTTTTTAATGGCGCCTGGGAGTAGCGGGTGGATTTTAAAACCATACTGTGCGACATGGGGCATGTTACTTAATGGCACCTACCAAATAGTTCTCTGGGATTTCCATCCCGCCCCCCGCCCTGCTTTACTGAAGTCTAATTGAGAGAGAAAGTCATACCTGAGATAAAGTATACAGTGTGATGGTTTAAGTGTACATTGTTCAAGTATCTACCACCACCACCCCGCCATGGAGTTAGTTAACACGCCATTCAGGGATTTGTAAAAGATACTCTGTGTTGAGTGTTTAGCGCAGCCTTCGGAGTAAGTGTCAGCATCGATGGTTGTTATTCATAAGTGTGCGGTTTGCTGGTCTCTCCTGCCATTGATTTCTTTGTCTGCCTCACGAGCGTACGCTCTTTCTTCTCTAGATCGGGGCTAGGAAATTGCTTTCTCTGTGAAAGCCTCCTCTCTTCTCCTTGGAGCCTAGTCCTTGATGAAACCCAACCGTGGCGTGCATCCATCCCCGCCGCCCTTCACTCCCCGTCCTGTCGTGGAATAATTTATGTGCGCAGTCCCTTCCCGATTCTGTGCCTGGACTCCACCGACAGCAGGGAACACATCTTAATTCGCCTTCTTCTCCTTGGCCTCTGCCGTGCCTGGCAGGGGGTGGCCACCCAATTAGAGTTTGTAGAACGAATAAACCAGCGATTCCCAACCCTGTTAGACCCCAGATCCTCTTAATGCAACACGTTGTCTAGAATATTCCTTTTATCTATCTTGAAGTGAAATCCATTACTTATACCCTACTTATACTCAACAGCCCTAAATCAGATCAGTATCCTGCCCACGTAATAACATGAAGAATACATAGAGGTAATTTGTGATAAAAATATAATAGAGATGTCATTCCGGAAAGGGTCGGGGGTGCACAACAACACTGGACTAGGACTTCCCAAACGTAGACTTGCAGGTGAGTCACCGGGGGGCACTCGTTAAAATGCAGATTCTGATTCTTGTGGGCCCAGGCAGGAGTCTCAGTTCCTGCCTTTCTGACAAGCTACCAGAGCTTTCTGCTGTTGCCAGCCAAGGGGCCACGCTTTGAGTGAGAAGAGGCTAGAAGTATCATGACAGGGACAGTGCCGTATGTTGAATCACCGAGAATTCAGTGGTGACAAATGCAGGTGTGTTTGTTGGGGACGCCTGGTCATGGCTTACGTGGTTGTGGATGATGTGATTTTTCTGAAATCGTGGTCTGACTCTGAATGACGTAAAAGGCGCTCTTGGATTAAATGGTATTTACTTTTCTGGAAAATTCAGTTAGGTTAAAATCATTCCAACCTACTTTATGTTATATGTAAATTTGAGTTCGGTTCCTGGCTCCGATCATTTAAAATGAGTTGTTCACCTGCGTGACATCTTAGAGACATTCAGGTGTCCTGTGGGACGTAGGACACGTTTTTACTGGTTGTCGATGCATGTCCGCATGCATTCCTGGGGTCCAGCGTCCACCCACCCACTTACTGCCAGGAGCACCCGCCGGCCATTGCGACAACCAGAAATGTGACCATATGTTTTCAGAACACTCCTTGTGGGACTATCTCACGTCCATCGAAGACCCTGGAATAACAGGTTTGGTTAAGGGTTCCGAGATCTTTGAGGCAAGCCTCCTTTGATAGTTCCCGGAACACCCTGGGTCCTTGGCTTCAAGCAGCCATGCCTCACAGGCTTGCAGCATGCAGGGGAAGAGGACACAGGTTGTGCCGGATGGAGACCGATGCCCTTCAGTATAGGTGCTCCTGCTTGGTGCCACTGGGCCAGTGCTCAGCCTCAAACAGCTGTCACACGTAGAAATCCAGGTCCAGCGAGGTCAGCGCCCCTGATGTTTCCAAGAGAGGGTGGAAGTCCACATTTGTATATGAAATCTCCGGCATTTGAAATGTTGGCAAGGGGCGCCTGGGTGACTCCGTTGGTTAAGCGTCTTCAGCTCGGGTCATGGTCTTACCATTTGTGAGTTCGAGCCCCGCGTCAGGCTCTGTGCTTACAGCTCAGAGCCTGGAGCCTGCTTCGGATTCTGTGTCTCCTGCTCTCTCTGCCCCTCCCCCACTCACGTGTGCGCTCGCCCTCACACTCGCACTTGCTCACTCTCTCTCTCTCTCTCTCTGTATTTCAAAAATAAATATTTTTAAAACTTTGAAATTTTGGCGGGGATTTAAAAAACCAAACCAATGAAGACCTTACAGAGCAAACCAAGGATCTATGCATTTGATGGAAGCTTTGGGCGCCCGCCCTGTAGTGGCCTCTAGCTTAAATGAAGGCTTGTGGATAGCTCAGGGACTATCCATACTCTGAGTGACTGCCCTCCCCTCCTCAAGGCCACCCCTTGACCAGCTGGGGACCCTAACCCTCATCCCAGCCCGTGCCACGCACCTGCTACTTCTCCTGGCACCACCCACCTCTCTCTCTCACCCCCTCTGGGGCACCTTTGCCTGGGTAACTCAGGTCCTTCTCTGGCTTAGCTCTCCTGTTCTGACCCCCTGTCTGGTGATGAGGTGCTGCCGCGCCTGGACGGGGACAGGGCACGAGCAGCTGAGGCCCACTCGCGTCGGCCTCCGGAGCACGTGCCCCCAGAACCGGGTTCCACAAGGGCTGATTTTGCCTCCCGGGGGACATGGGCCAAAGTCTGGAGACACTTCACACTGGGTCTCAGTGGCACCTAGTGGGCAGAGGTCACAGATGTTGCTAAATACCGAACATCGAACAAGACAGCGCCCACAGCAGAGTGTCAGCGGGCCCAAATGTCAGCGGCGTCATCGCCGGGAAACTGCCAGAGAGGTGCCCAGAAGGCTGGATCATTGACGCCAGACTGGGTTGCTCCTTCCCTCTCTCTTCCCCCTCCTCTCTCTCTCTCAAAAGTAAAGAAACATTAAAAAAAAATTCAAGGGAGAATGAGGGACTGGTAGAGGAGGGTTCATCGGGGTGCTCAGTGAAGGCAGGGAAGGGAAAAAATGGCAAAGAGCACGAAGGGGAAATCGGTCTGGGTGACACCCGTCCGGGTTTGCTGACCGGCATGTAGCCACTGTCAGTCCTGTTCTCCCAAGGAGGCCAGGAGACAGGGGCCCCGTCCTCAGGGGTGGGCCAGAACAAACTGAATTCTTTGGGCAGCCCTGAGTTTCCTCAGGTAGGCACGACACAGCGGGTTCGGCGGGGGAGGGTAGCCTCCTCCGAAGGTGGCCTCAAGCTGCCAGAAACTGTGTCACTGCTGGCTCCAGGCTTTCTAGGCCACGGTTGAGGCCTAGTTGAGAAGGGGCTCCCAGGAAGCCGGCTCGAATTTGGTCCAGGGGAAATCGTTCTCAGCGGGTTGCTCTCCTTCCTAGAAGATAGTCCGGGGCTTTGGGGGCGTGGCTTCCTGCCGCCTCTCTCCCTGTTTCCCCTTGACCGAGGTTTCTATCCTGTGTGTACTGATCGTGTGCGAGTAAAGTATACACCCGAAGGCTGGGTATATGGGGAGACACCAGAACTAAAAAAAAGTCCTAAACCTATCCTTTCAGTAAGGAGAGGAAATAGCTAATCGCAAGTAGGTTTTATGCCAGCTTCTCAGACGTGTGGGTCTGAGGACCCCCCTCTATTTTCAAAACATTGCAGACCCTCGGAGAGCTTTGCTTTCTGGATATTTTATAGATTATCAATTATTTCCTGTCCGTTGAAAATTAAACCAAGGCGCTCTCAAAACGTTCATTAGTTCACTTAACAGTGGTCCCGTCTTGCTGCACAAGGAAACATTTGTCTGAAAAATATGTATGTTTTCCACAACACCAGCACGTTTCGTGAAGAGAGGCCTTGTTTGACGCTTTCGCAAGTCTCCGTGATATCTGCTGGCTGCTCACATGGACTCTGGCTCTCAGTCTGCTGTAACTTCCCACCTCACCTCGTGTGGCCTCTGGAAAATTCCGTGGGCTTGTGAGAAAATGAGAGAAAAAGAGAACAGGACGTCCTTGTATTTCAACGGGCATGGTGACCTGTGGACCCCTCCAAACTCCCCAGGCCACGCTTGGAGAACCATCACGTTGGACCACCATCGTAAGCCGCGACTCCTTTTCGATGAATCGAAAGCTAACGCTTTCTAAGTTCTTGGCGTTATTGCTAAATGCATGACATGTATTAACCATGAGACAGTGCTAGTTAAGTCCATTTTACAGAGTGGGAAAGTGAGGGTCACACCGGTGTTGTGCCCGGAGCCACCCGCTGAGCAGGTGCGGAGGCCAGATCTGAATGCACCATGCTTCACGTCCCTGTCTCTACCCAAGACTTGGGGCCTGCTCATTAAATGACAGTGAGGTGCCCGCTGAAAGTGGCGTCATGCTGCGACTTGGTGCAGAACGTATATCAAGCACCGTCCTGAATGTTCCTTTGTTAGGTAGAATTAAATATTAGTGTGCCGTATTATTTACTCTCCGCCTCGCCCTTGCAGAGTAGGTCCTCTTGCCCCCTTTTTTTGTAAATGAGAAAATTGAGGCTCCAAGAGGTTCATCTTGGCCTCTCTCCTGGGGCTAGGGGGTAAGGGCCGGATTCCCAGCCAGCTCCGTCCCTCCAGCGCCCTCCTTCCTTAGTCCATGCTGTGTTTCCTGTTAACATAACTCCATTCGGTGAACTGCGCCAGGCGTATTATGTAGGGGTCTGTTAAAGAAGGGCCCGCCCACGCCCAGCACGGCCCACAGGCTTCTAAGTGCTGGCCAGCCCGGCCGTGTGCCGTGCATGCCAGTGAGCTTGGGCGCGGGGCCTGGGCTAGGTCTATTTGCATTGGCAGCCTGGGTGATTGCATATGCTAATTGGGTGCAGCCATGCACACTGCCCCTCCACCCTTCATCTACCCTGGCACGGAGGTCCTTTTGGAAGCAGGTGCGGGCTTCTCCCCCGGTGTCCTTCCCAATGGCCTCGGTCACCCTGGTGACTGGAACGAAGCCTCAGACGCTGAGTTCAGCAAACCACTGCTCCTCTGGCTCTGTGTCTGCGTGGCACAGAAGGAAGCCATAAACGGGTCGTGATGAGCAAGAGGGCGGGACGGCTCGTCCCTTTGACAGCCTCCCTGTTCCTAATAGCTGCTGGGAGGCAGTGCGGTCTCGGCGGGCATGACCCCTGCACCCAGACTACCTGGGTTCACGTCCCGGCTCCTCCCCTTCCTGCGTCTGGATGCAGACACATAACATCCCTGAACCTTCGTGCTCCCACCCAAAACCCCGGGGAGGCCAGCGGAGCGGCTTCTTGATAGGGTCCTCACAAGGATACATGAATTGGTTCGTGTGGAGGGACTCGGGACGGAGCTTGGGACCTCGAAGCGCCATACATGTATTTTCTGCCAGATGGCCTGTTTCTTCGGCACCTCGCATGTGTCAAGCCCTGTGTTCCGTGCCTCATCAATTTGGTTCCTGGGAGGAAGGTGCCAGCCTCAGACCCCTGGGCTGGATGAGGGAGCTGAGGCCCAGAGAGATGACGTCTCCCAGGTCCCAGAGCCACTGGACATAATAATCAAAGGATGAGTCAGGAAGGAGGCACGATGCTCTTGGGAGTGTCCATCTCTTTCTCAATCCCCAGTCTCTTAGGGTCCATCAGATGACTTCTCAATGAGCCAGAATGGCGGAACTTCGTTAGTCAATCATATTGATTAATGATTAATTCAGAGAATGTTGAGTAACACGCATACAGGACCTGTCGTTTTATAGATGAGAAAACTGGACAGTCTCCAAAGCAAGACAGCCAGCCGGGTCTTCTCCTTCTCTGTCTGCTGTTTTTTCCATACAGAAAATAAGAGCAATGGTTTATCAGTGAGCGGGTCGCTTAAAAAAAACACAGCCATGCCCCTCCACCTCCCTAAAGTAGGAACGAGGGACCCAGACTCAGTCAGTGGGGCGAGGAGAGAGACCCACCCTGAAATCCGAACGTGGGAGAACCGCGGTGAGACAGACATGGCTCGCGTTTTCGCCTCCGAACCGCAGCCCGGGTCGCATAACCTGCCCCTCGGAGCCACACCGTGTTTAGCATATTTCTACCTGATTGAAATTGGCTCTAAATGTGCCCAAGGTTGAATAGGAATGGAGGACATTATTGCATTTAATTATTTCTCTAGAATAAAAATGGATTCTAGCGGCAGCTTAGAGGTAAGGCAGCCGCAGAGCAATTAGAGTTTTGGAGCTCTCGAGCAAACATTTGAATGTACAATCATTGTAATAAGCACATTAAAATAAAATAAGTCAAAGGGTTGCATTTACATAAATAACTCAAGGTGAGAGTGTTGGACTGGTTAAGAATAAAGGGGACACAGCTAGGTGATCCTAATGAGAAAGTAATAACTGGTCAGTCCTGCAAGCAGAGACCGTCAAGGACGAGATGGTAGCAAACCTAATCGGGGTTCAGTGGCTTTTGTTCTTCTTGCTTTGGACGGCAGGCACATTCTAGAAGTTTTACATTCATCCTCACCGAGATACCCATGAGGAAAGTGTTATCGTTCCCATTTCCAAGATGAGGCGACTGAGGCACAAGGAGTTTCAGTTAAGGTCATGATCTCATGGTTCTTGGGATCAAGCCCCGTGAGGATCCGTGCTGACAGCGCGAAGCCTGCTTCCGACGCGCAGTTCTCTCTCTCCTTCTCTGCCCCTCCCCTGATAGTGCGTTCTTTCTCTCTCTCTCTCTCAAAATTAAACATATTTTTTTTAAAAAAAAGGAAATCCCGCCATATGCACTAGCACGGGTGGACCCGGAAGACAGAATGCAAGAGGAAGTAAAGTGAGTCACAGAAGTACCAGTGCGGCGTCAGCCCACTTAGGCGAGACAGCTAAGATAGTCACTCTCACGTTTTCCATAAGGTGGCGGTTGGCAGGAGCTGGGGGAGGCAGAACTGGGGAGTTGCTAACCAGGTGGCATAAAGTCTCAGTTTTGCGAGACGAGTGCATTCCAGAGGTGACCCGTACGCCATCACACCTGTAGGCAGCAGTATAGCGTCATGCGCTTAAAAATTTGTTAAGAGAATAGATCTCTTGTTAAGTGTTTTTACCACAGTAAAATGTTTAAGGGAGCGGGTACAAGCCCGGGGAGAATTCATCAGCTGCTGCAGAAAGCAGCGTTGACCCTGTGATCCAGGAGATCTCAGACCTCTGAACCCTGGTTCTCACTGACCGTGCCCCCCACTTTTCCGGAAGCCATCTCGTGTCTGTGACCTCTTCGTTCCCGAAGACCGATGTCTCCCTTCCCTCTTACACTTGAATGTGTTGATTTCCCGTGGCAGCCGTGGCGCGCCTGGGGCCAGGCGGAAGGCCACAGGGCCACACCGCGCGGACCGAGCCCGTGGCGGGGGCCTCTCTGAGTAGATGGCGCACTGATCAGCAGTTCTCTTAGATCGGTGGTGGCGCCCGGCCCCGATGGCACAAATTAACTGGAGGAACCAGCCCTCCTCTGTCGGTCAGATTCGCTTCATGGATTGCAGTCTGGTTTCGCCTGGAGAAGTGCTGCCAGAAAGTGGTAGAGAACGCGAGCTTTTGAAATCGGGTGGTTGATGGAGGTTCTCTGCTCAGACTTGCGCTCCTCCATTCATGCGGAAAGTGGGCAACCCCGGAATAACCCACGGGCTGTGTCCGACGAGAGAGGACCCAGATGGCCGCGAGGACAGGGCTCTTCCGCTTCCTCCTGCCCTCTCGTCAACTCCCAGAAGGCGAGCTAGGGGTCGGAGTTTAAACGCGTGTTTTCAGACAGCAGTGATCATCGAACGGGTTTCCTAACGGCCATGAGGCAAAACCCAAACCAAAAAAAGCGCCCCGAGATGGGCTCCTGAATTTGAGGACAGCTAAGAGGAAGAAAGCAGCCCAGGCGGGCTCCTGCGTCAGTCAGATAAGTTACTCGGCTGCAGGAACAAAGATCCCCCGGTCGGTGAGGGGAAACCTACGAGGTATGAGAATTGGTCCCGGCTCCACACCAACCTCCCTCGGGGGTGCAGAACCTTCGCCAGCAGGAGGGTGGCGGGGTGCTCTGGAGGAAAGGGGGATGTGGCAAGTCGTGCCCTGGTGCCCATCGCTTGTCTTGGCCACAGCGAGTTCGGCTGTGCCCAATTCGTAGGGTATGGGAAGTACCGCCCTAGCGTGTGCTAAGACAAAAACGAGCTGAAGTATCTGTCGAGAGCGTCACTGAAAAACCAGCCTCCCAATATGCATTTCCACTTCAGCCTGGGCTCAGAGGAGCAGAGGGAAATAGCGCCCCCCTCCCCCAGAAGAGGGAACTAAGTGTTCCTCGGTTTGGCTCCCAGCCACATAGCAGGTTGTAGAATCAGACCGTGCGAGTTCGCTTCCTCCCCCAGGTGACCCCGGGCCAGTCACCGAGCATCCTCCAGCTTTCTCCCCATCTTCTGTAGATGGGAGAAGGACGGTGCCTGCCTTGGAGGGTGTTTTTGAAGGCTGCTTGGCACACACCACGTGTCAGGACTCAGCTGGGTGCCCGGCACTTGGTACGTGTTCAGGAATGTCAGAGTGACGGGCCTTGGCTTCTCTCTCTGTGAGATGGCAAGGACAGGCCCCCCTTCTGGGACGATCGTCTGCCTCCGGAAGTGATACCTGTCAGCCACGGAGCGCATGGGGCCTGGCTTGTGGCAAGTACTCAAGAGTGCGTCTGAGAGGCCGCTTAGGATTCTTCAAGGACAGAAAGAAGGGAAAAGGGGAACATTTAGGGGGGGCGGGTTCGTGTAGGTTCTAAGAACAGAGGCCTGGCGTCCCACCGAGGGTGATTTCTTGGAAGAAGCGGGGGGAGGTAAGAACGACGAAGCAGGGGTCAGACCGGCACCTCCGCCTGTAGGGACCAGGATAGAGGACCAGCCTGGGTGTCACCAGCAGCTGTGTTGGGACCCACGACAGACTCTGCTCTCCCGTCTTGGTAGCTGCTTCCTCCCTCCTCCCCCCATTACCGCCTGGCTCCTGCTGCCCTGTGACCCTCCTTCCTGTGTCTCCTCCTGTTCTGATCAAGCGTGTCTTCCTGCCCCCCGATGAGCCCCAGACCAGACTTGAGATGGCTCCTTGGTGGTGACACGCCCCTTCCGCATCCACGTAGCTGGGCTGGAGTGGATGGGAAGGGGTCCTGTGGCCACAGCCAGGCTGCCATGCTGGAGGAGGCCGAGCGAGGGGGGTGCGGGGGGCTCTGTAGCTTCTTGGTAGTGGGTAGGGGATTTGGTAACCCAGGCCATGGGCTGTGCAGCCTGATCCCAGCTTCAGCACCCACCGGCTGGGTTACTTTGGGCAAGCTCACAAACGGTCCGTTACCTCTGATGCAAAATGAGAATGTTACAAACGTCCGGGAGAAATCGGTGCTTGATGTGGGGGAGATGGGGCCAGGGCACCAAGGAGGCAGCCGTATATGACTTCTTCTCCAGACCATTACGGGCCAAGTGGGGACACTGGGCGCAAGGGTGATTAAACCAAGCCCAGGGGAGAGGGATCTCCTGAGCTCCTACTCCTGGAGAACCGGTGTCACCCTACTTTCTCTTAAAGGGCCAGACAGAAATATTTAGGTGGGCCAGAGGGATGGTATTGCAACCATCGCTTCTGGTGTTGTGGCAGGAGAGCAGTCACAGAGGGTACATAAGCCAACAGGCGTGGCCGTTTCTCAATAAAACTTTATTTACAGAGGCGGATGCTACAGGATTGGCCCAGGCGGCCACAGTTGGCCCCCCTGTTACAGTAAGAGCTGTGTGGACCACCAGCCACCATTCCGGCCGCTCACAGGCCCCCGCCCTGCCTCTGCCATTTGGTCCTACCATCCTCTTCCCTGGGAACTGCTGGCAGGCACATTTAGGAAAACCGAAGGGGAGCGCATCCCTCAGAATTGCCGCTGATGGCCTTTGTGTTTCTATAGCAACAGGGGTAGATTGATGGAGCTAATTAGCGCTCTCTGTGGCTTGAGAAGTCCCCCCTGGGGCTCGCTTGGGAACGGGGGATGCGCTTTCAGGTTAGGGCCTTGGTAATGGGCCCCAAGCAGAAGCAACGTGTTTCGGAAACGATGCGGGGTATTGGTCGAATGGTACGTTTTCTCTGAGCTCACCATGGCCGGGGCCCGCCTACGCATGGAGAAGCTGAGTTGGGGGCCTTTCTGGAAAGATCCACAGCACGCATTGTCTCCAGAACGACTCTGTGGTTTTCTCTTACAGTCCCCGGGTGACTTCATCAGTTCGGTTCCAGGTACAAACGTCAGGAGTCAAAGCCCAAACACAAGAGCGTTACTAGTTTGCATCCCGCCCCCGCCCCGGGATTCATTGTAAAGATCATAATGCAACAGGTGCCTTCCCTCCAGAAGAGCCAGTGTGTGTGTCTCTCAGAATTAACTCTGGCTCCGTCTCCTCTCTCGTATGGGCCACACCTACGTCCAAAGGCGCTGGATTGTATAAGATATCCTACCTGTATTTTCTCGCCTTAACACTTTATTACGACACTTCTAGCCCTAAAATAAACCGTCACAGCACTCTCTGCTAGAAAGTAAACAGGAAGCTAGAACAAGGTGTCCGTGATCCAGTAGCAGAAACCAACAAGGAAACTTACTTGAGAGGGAGGCGTGGTTAGTTCCAAGGCCTTGAGGACCACGGTCGTAGCACTTTGGAGTTTTCAGAGTCCTGGTCCCTTGTTGGAACATCCTCCTATTTCCAGATGGGGAAACCAAGGTGCAGAGAGAAAAGTCTATCTCAAGGTTAAGCCCATAGCGAAGGTGTGGCGCGAAACCAGGACGCAGACCTGCAGACTTACGTGCCCCGCCCTCCAGGGGCCAGCCTGCTTGGCATGACCACTCAGTGACGTTTCTCTTGTGTGTTTCCTCCTGTCTTCTCCAGGACGGCTACTTTTCTCACCGGCCGAAAGAGAAGGTGCGGACAGACAGCAACAATGAGAACTCTGTCCCCAAAGATTTTGAGAACGTGGACAACAGCAACTTTGCACCCAGGACTCAAAAGCAAAAGCACCAGCCCGAGCTGGCAAAGAAGGCCCCGAGCAGACAGAAGGAGATCTTGAAAAGGAAGCTGGAGGAGGAGAAGGGGAAGGGGCACCCGTCCCCCGGCAAGGGCGCCAACGAGCTGCTGCCTCCCGGTGAGAGAGCCACAGCGAACGGTAGCCGCGGGAAGGATGTGCCGAGACAGCCCCACGCCAGGAAGAGCGGAGGCGGCTCCCCCGAGATCAAGTATGACCAGCCCCCCAAGTGTGACATCTCGGGCAAGGAGGCCATCTCCGCCCTGTCCCGTGCCAAGTCCAAGCACTGCCGCCAAGAGATCGGGGAGACCTACTGCCGCCACAAGCTGGGGCTGCTGATGCCCAAGAAGGTGACTCGGTTCTGCCCCCTGGAAGGTAAGCTGCAGCCCCGGGCCTGACTCCTCTCCCGCTCAGCCCCGTTCTGTTCCCGGTCTCCTTCTGAGAAGGACAGCCCTATTTTTCTTAGTTGTGTTTAATGTTTATTTATTTTTGAGAGAGAGAGAGAGAGAGAAACAGAGTGCGACTGGGAGAGGGGCAGAGAGAGAGGGAGACACATAATCCGAAGCAGGCTCCAGGCTCTGAGCTGTCAGCACAGAACTGGATGCGGGGCTTGAACTCATGGACCATGAGATCATGACCTGAGCCGAAGTTGGACGCTTAACTGACTGAGCCCCCCAGCACCCCAGGACTGCCCTATTTTTCAACCCTCTCATCAAGACCCAAGATTTTTTTTTGCCCCCTGGGACTGTCTGAATTGTGAAGTTTTGTGTAAGAAAAACTGCAAAAATCAAATCACCTTTGGTTATAGCTTTAACCACTGGTCCTTACGGCAACAGATAAAATACACAAAATCAGGGCCGACATGCATTCCGAGGTGATCACATCCATAGGGCTTGTCTTCTCTCTCAGTAGACTATCGGGATTAAAATTGACACAAATATTATAACTGAATGTGAGTTGAAAGGTTGCTAATTGTTTCCATTGACTTTGGAGGCTCTGCACAAACACCCTTCCCGTTTTCCTTCATCTAAAAGTCCTCCCTCCCTCCCTCCTTCCCACCGTCTGTCTCTCCCCACTTCCCGCCCTGTGCTGGGGACTCTTCTACGTGCTGATGGCCAGGGACCAATCGGATGTCTTGCTGTGATGCCGGGAGAGGTCGGGGCTGTAACAGGTGTTCCTACCACAGCGGCGGGGTGG
>PITB01011942.1:0-55148 GCA_004024585.1 Paradoxurus hermaphroditus | reverse complement strand
GGGGGGACGTCCCTGCCGAGAGCGGTGGGGGGGGAGACGCCCCTGCCGTGAGCGGTGAGGGGCCCCCCTGCCGTCAGCCCGGACAGGGCAGGGACACCTGCGGCGAGTGGGGCGTGGGAGCAGACGGGCCTCTCTGTGCACAGCCTACGATCTGCTCCAGGTCACCTCGTGTGACTCCAAGCCACTTCTCACCTCTGACCTGAGGCGGGGACTCGTTTACCTGACCCAGCAGCTGGGAAGGGTGAGCCAAACCGCCGTGGGTCGAGTGCCCGCTGTGGGTCAGAAGTCCGTCTCTGAGGAAGGGACTCCAGCCGGCAAGCTGGCCCGTGTGACCGCACCCCCCAGCACGTCAACGAGAGAGGGCATCCGACCCTTGCTGGTGAACTCTGCGTGACTTCGGCTGGGAGGAGGCCTGCGCGGAGACAGTGACGCGACCCGGTGGCTGAGCTTCGGGAGGGCAGAGGTGCGTGGGTAGCGGGGGGTGTGCACGGGAGGGGCGGCAGGGCTTCCCCGAGGCGGGGAGAGGGCGCCGGCCACCCCGCCCAGCCACCTGCCCCAGAAGTCCCCACACTACTCCGTCTGGGAGGCACGCGCTGGGTCTCGGGGCTCCCAGGACCTGGTCGGGGACACCCTCGTGGAGGCGGCCTCTTGCTGGATATTCTCAAGGGGAGACGCTTTTCCCACGGCCGGGCCCAGACCCACGAGCGGAGTGTCCGGGGCTGGCCGAGGCACTCGTGAGGCTCGGCACGAGACGAGAAGCCAGGCGGAAAGCCGAAAGCCCCTTCCTTCCCTCCGCGGTCTCCGTTAGGGGCTGGGTCGAGTCCCCCAGATCTGTGGGTCGAGGTCTGAACTCGAAGACCTCAGCTTGCGCCCGTACGCGCAAGTGGGGCATTAAACAAGGCGACTAGGTTAAGACGAGGGCTTCAGGTCGAGGACGCGATCGACGCCTACGGCCAGTGGCTCCAGGTAAGCAGAGGGACCCCCCACAGCGTGCGTGGGCCCCGGCCATCAGGCGAAGGCCTGCAGAGCCACGACGGAGCTCCCTGTGGCTGGAACACGAGGTCTTGCCCCAGTGTCCAGCCTGCCCCGCAGACCTCAGACGTGCCAGCCTCCAAACCAAGTGAGCCGATGTCCAACTCCTGACGAGAGGCCAGACCCCCACCGGGTCCTGTGGGTCCTGCTTCTCTGGAGAACCCTGGCTGATACTCCCGTGCCAAGGCCTGGGGCTCAGTCACGTCCACGTGCTCCCTCTCACCACTGAACGTGCCCTGCTCGCGGGTTCTGGCGACGAAGACACGGAGGTCTTGGTGAGGGCCGGGCCGCGTCCTGCCTCCTGCAGCCGCACCAGCTAGCTTCCTTGTTTGTTTGTGTCTCTAAGAACATGATTTTCTTTCTTTCTTTCTTTTTTTGGGTTTTCCCACACCAACCCCAGTGCCACCCCCGGGGAGCACCCCCAAGCCCGCCCCGGAGGGAACAGGAGCATCTAGTTCAGCGAACGGTCACTTCACTTGCTCCCCCTCTGGTGTCTCCCGGGAGGCGCGTGCTTGCTTACAGTCTCCGGGGCCACCAGCCTCCCGCAACAAGGACAGAGTGCGCTCGTGCAGGCTTGAACATCTAATTTTGAGAACCGTGTTTCCAGCTGCAAACCAACACATCGGCGTCGTTGGTATCGGTTCTGTGAACTGGAACTTGGTCACCGGGAAGGATGGCTGCCTCGGGTGTGCTGACAACAAATCTCTGTGCCTGCACCACGGAGGCTGTACTCGTGGCCAAGGTGCGGGGACAAGCCTGATGTCCAGGAGCTCATTCTGCTGCTTTCCAGAAAACACCCAGGAACGCGTCCTCCAGGTGGTCTGTCCACCTGACCCCTGAGCAGCGGAGAGGCACACGGCCAGGGTCTAGTCACCAGTCCGGGAGGAAGAGAGGGCCTGTGGGCGTCAAGGACACTTCTGGGTGGAGAGGGGGGCACCCTGACACGTGTCTGCGGAGCGCCAGGCTGGGGACGCCGGCGGGGGCCGTGGGAGCAGGTGCCTGCACGGATCGCACGCTGCACCGCTGCGGTGAGGGCACGGGGTGGGCTCTGCTGGCCTCCAACCCCCAGTCGGGAGCCCCTGGCCGCGGGAACGTCCTCCTACGGGGCCTGCGGCTGGCCACTCCGGAGGCTGCTGCCAGGAACCCCCACGGATTGTCACCTCTGCCTCTTCCGGCCCCCACACAGGTAAGTGTGCTGACACCAGCAGAAAAGTACAAAGTCCCACCCAAGGAAAGAACTGCTGCATTTTTCCAGATTGTATCTGCAGAGTACTGGGGAACCCACGTGAGGGTCAATACCCAGGTGCCAGATGATAAAGAGACGATGCGGACTCCGACAGAAGGTCCTGCGCCCTCGACCTCACGACGCCTGCTCCAAGCACGCAGACTTGGCCTCCTCGCCCCGACACACTTCACAGAAAGGGCTCCAAAGCTCAGGAAGGCAGGAATACTTGAGTTTTGTTGGTTGTTAATGAGGGGCCCACGTTGCCAACAGCATCTACGAGCAGCGTCCAGGCAGGGAAAAGATACACGGGCAAGGGGGCCCCGGTGTCCCGGGCAGGTCCCCAGCGCTGTCCCCTCCGGGCGAGCAGGACAGAAGGAAACCCGCAATCTAAATTACTCCGTTTTATCGGGAAGGACGGAAACATAAGCATGGGTGTGGGCGTGGCTCCTGTCAGGGGCCGCAGGGCCCCAGCGCGAAGCCGGAGGCCTGTGGTGGCGGCCAGCTCCCCATGGCGCTCCTTGGGCAGGAATACGTGGGCAGTCCCGAGGTCATCCTCAGTCTGGTGGACAGAGGTGACACTACAGTCATGCAACAAAGAACCACATCCCCGCCCCCACAGTCCCAGGACTGAGCCTGTTCACAGAACAGAACCTCTTTCCTGGGGTAACGGCTGGGTCCCCTGGCCCTCAAGGTCTAGGGCCGTGGAAAGGGCAAACCTACAGCTGAGCCCCTTTCCTCCGAGACGATGAACCCAGAAGCAATACTGCTTTGAAGGGAATGGCTGAGATGGGTCACGTGACCTGTGCCCAGCTGGCCTATAAGGACGGCAGCCGGATCTCGGTGGGCGGCCAAGGGTTGTCACAGGTTTAATCCGATCGATACAGCCCCCGGCTTCTGGCCCGCAGCCTGCTGCAGCCCCTCCCTGTCCACCTGCTACCAAACCTACCAGCGGCCTTTCCCGTCAGAGAGAGCAGCGCACCCCCGCAGGTTCGCGTGTGGGCTGACTCACCTCTCCGGTTCTTTAGCACCTGCTGGAGCCCACGCCGTGCCTTGGGCCAGCGGGCCAGTCCACCTGTGGACGTGTGCGGATGGGAAAGGAGAGAAACCCTAGATGTCTGGATGAAACATGTGAGAGCCGAACCGTGGGACACACACCGACCAGAAGGCAGCGGACCGCGGTCTTGACGGTTTCGAGGACCCAGGCATCAGGGAATGTTCTGGTACCTCCTGCAAGGGGGAGGGCTGTTTCTGTGTCTTACGCCCACTGCCACTAGGAGAGAGGCAAGTAACCGGGGAGCCTCTTTTGGGTTCCAGAAGCAACACTTGGCTTTGCAGTTCTGACATTAAGTGAACCCGTGAAACCGCCAGCTTCGCATGAGGTCCGGAGCAAGCAAACGCCCCGCGGCAGACTCACCGGGAAGCTGCCGTCCCCCTCGGACTGCGGTACCGACTGGACCCCCAGCAGGCTGGACCAAGGTGATTATCCTGCAGACCAAGACCACGCTCCGCCACGGGGCCGGTCGGAGCGCCATCTGACCCTTCGTGTCCCTGGGCCGGGCAGCTGCTGGGACGCCGCACCACTAGACCGCAGTGACTGACACACACACACGGGCTCGAGCGTGTCCCTGCGCACAGGCTGCGTCTGCGTCTGCGCGTGCTCGGGGGCCAGAGCACCGAGGCCGCCGCACGGGCCCTCGTCGGGCACCCAGGGTCTCCCGCAGTTTCCGGTGATCGGCTCCCTGACACGAGAAGGCAAGAACGCTGAGACCATCTGAAGATGAGAGGCGCAGCCTGACAGCCTCAAGGGCGACCCTGAGGGAGGATCGCCAGGGGCCCCGTGGAGAAGTGGGGTCTCAGGAGCACACTCATCTGCAGAGTTCGTACCACGGTTCTGTCCCACAATGCCAGGGGCCTGTGCCTGGGAGGGGGCCCTGCCAGGGCAAGCACCGCACGCAGCTGTTCACATGACCTGGGCAGAGTGGCGGCCAGGAGCCATAGGGAAGCAGGCAACGAGAAAGCGCTCGGCTGGACGGTCAGCGAAGGAAGAGACTGGAAATCGGTGGCAAGTAGTAGCCCGGCTGTGGACAGGGCTGCGGAAGGGGGAAGCGGCGAGGCCTCCTGAAGAGCCGTGTGCAGAGGCTGTAGCCCATGTGGGTGCTCACCACGGGCATCCAGGGACACGATGGCCTGTCTGTGGGCATCAGCGACTGACTTTGTCAACGGGCTCAGAAAGCCTTCCTTACTATAGTGGTTCTGACGGCACTGACTCTAAGCCCAGCAAGGAGGCCCGTGGGCTCACGGTGGTGGTTCTGACAGCACTGCCTCCGAGAAGCCCAGCAAGGAGGCCCGGGGACCACGCCCGCCTCGGCAGTCAGCTGGAGAACCTGGCAGAGGGAGGACGGATCCATGCTGGCTGGCAGCAATGCCACGTGGCGCTGTTGTCCACCCCAGATGGGCCTCGTGCCCCAAAATGCTCCCCGGCATAAGTGTGGTCTCACTGCCAGGACACACGGGTGGAGGAAGCACGGGAGATGGCAAGTGCCTCTCGTTACTTGAGCCACTGTCCGTCTCGTAACTCTGGACTCTGCTGGTTTGAAGGTTCCTAAGCTTCCACAGAGGGACACGAGAAGTGTCCCACCAGCCTGCAGGTCAAGGGGCCACCGGCTGCCCTGGATGCCTCATGCGATAAACAAAAAGGCAAAGAAGGGCTGACCGTGACGGTGTGGGCACTCCCCACTCGCTCGGGAACGGGTCTGCTGCCAGATTGGGGGGAGGCGGGCAGGGAAGAGCGTGTCTGGAATTTAGGGGGTCATCTGGGGAACCTCCCAGTATTCCCACATCCAGTGATCAGAGCCAGTGGAAAACTGGTTGGCAAAACCAGGAAGACGTGAGAGAAACCTTTCGGGAAAACAGCCTGGGTCACCCTGCAGGTGAGTGACTGAGGGCAGACGAACATGGAACACGCTGGAGAAAAGGGGATTTTCAATGCCAACTCTGCAGCTCACCAGGTGCACAGGAGCCCCGCCTAGGTCCTTACGGGTTTGGTAAATACACCGGTTCTCTTATTTCCCCTTTTCCACTCCAGCTCCGACGTCAGCAGGATTGAGTGGTTAATCCTACAAACCATCACGTATCGACCTGGCCAAGGGAGGCTGCGACCACACGGCCCAAGAACAGGTCCCAGGAGCAGAGACAGGAGCTTGTGGGGGTGGGGTCTACGCCTGCACACCTCTACGGTGTATCACAGGGGAAGAAGCTCGGGGCTCTGCCCTTACCCAGGAGTTCAGTGTAAGAAGGGTGTGGTGGGCGCTGACTTGGCAGAGGGAAGGAAGGAAGGTGCCGGAGTGTCCGTCACCCCACAGCGGCACCCCTTCCCTGCAGGAATTCCTCGGCACTGCGCTCCGACAGCACAGCCCGAAGCGCACATGCCAGACGTCCGTCCTTGGAGGGCTGTGGAGAGAACTGCCGGCCGGGTATGGAGGGCGGAGAGGAGACCACGGTTCACCGCGCGGCCCAGCGCACGTGTGGACCTGGGGTCCGGGGCAGTCTCGCGGGGCCCTGACAGCTGCTGGCCTTGTGGCTGCCAGCTGAGACAGACGGCGGGCCTTCCCAGACGTTCAGTCAGCTGCGGCGGCGCAGGAGCTGCTTCCCTGGAGAAGCGCGGACCCAGACTCTCCGAGCTGGACTGGGGCGGCTGCACCCTGTCCCCCGCCCCTCCGGCATCCCCCGCTCCCGCACGGGACTCTCCTCACCCTGACGTGGGCCCGGGCTCCTGCTCTCCCAGCAGGCCCGCCACCCGGCACCCACGTCTGCCCAGTGTACCTCCCAGGAGCTGCTTCCCCCGACCCTGCCCGTGGGACCTGGATCGTCCAACCTCACCCCCGGCTCCGGCGGGGAGGCCGGACGGGCCAAGCTCGCTCTCTGTGCCCTGGTGGTTGCTCAGGACTGGACACCTGCGCAGCCTGGCCAGGGAGTACAGGGGCAGGGTCCTGGCCACAGGGACGGTTTCCCAGAGCTCTCTGGGTGACATGTGGGTGAAAAGCTCCCGTGCCCCGGGACGCGGCCGTGGTCGGGGCACCAGACCACTGCAGCTGCTTTCCAGGAGGGGACCCCGCCTGAGGTTCACCCCGACTTGGCAACAGCGAGTCCCAAAGCCTCGGAGAAACAGAACTCGGCCCCTCATCAAACAGACCCTGGAATCCACCCTACCTTTGGGTTTTTCAACTCCCATGCAGGGAAATAAAGCCTGTGTGGCCTGAGTTTCTGGATGGAGCCAAAAGCATCTTGATCCGTAAGTGCTTTCACAAAACCCCTTTACTTGTGGGCTTCCTGGCTAGATGTATTAACATCTGTTTCTTCTCACTGAAAGTCCTAATCTTCAACAGAGCTGCATGCGTAAGAACGACCGTTTCACTCCACTTGTTCCGCTCTTGGCTGGTGTAGACCACCAGGTTCTCCGCGTACTGCAAGATCGACTTTAGGAACCTGTTTTAACAGAAAGAAATTGATGTCTTTATTCTATCATAAAACGCCCCCAGGATTTAAATGCACTCTCTTCCTTTTGGGATTCAAACATCAGAGTTAATCTCTGTCTGCAGAGAGAAAGTAGTACGCGCAGAACGGAACGGAGCACACGGGCCACAGGGAGACGCTGAACGCCTCCTGACTGGAGAGACTCTACACACCCAGTGCCTCTTCACACTTACTCTCAGATCAGGGGAGACGGTTTTAGGAGACGGAACTGAGTTCCAGAAAGGGTGATGGAGACCATGGGCAGTAAACGCCAGGTGATGCACGCACACGCACGGAACGGGGAGCAGGCGAGCCCTGGGGCCCTGCTTGCAGGCTGTTCTGGGGATCGGGCTCCCGTGCATCTGGCACCAGCCTCCACAACGCCAGCTGCGGCCACCGCCTCGCGGGACACCTTCCACTCTGGCGGCACCGCTCACAGGTGTGCACTGAACTGACGTGTCCTTCCTCTCTGACTGGGGGAATCAGTAAGGCTTGTATTTCCCCAGTTCTCTCCAATCTGCCAGGTAGTCTAAGATGTTCTCCCAAGTCTAATTCCGAGTATTCTCCAAGTTAAAAGAAGAATACAATAAAAATCCACAGACCCTCCACCGAGAGGGCGGCTCTCGGCTGGGGAGACATTGTATCTGATGATGTCTGCACCGTTGGTGGCTGTCCCAGGGTGCTGCTCCCGCCCTGTATGCCCATGCAGCCACAGCAGAGGCCCCCCCCCCCCAGCCTGGAGCGTCAGCAGCGCTGAGCTGGGGGAAGGGGCTCACCTGAAGCCACTGGTCATTACCATTCTGCAAGTCTGCTGTCCTTGTTCCCAGTGGGTTCCATGCTTCTTTAAGAAAATGTTGGTCATGTTTTCATGTTCATTTTATTTTTTTAAGTTTATTTATTTATTTGAGAGAGACAGACACCACAAACCGAGGAGAAGGAGAGAGAGAGGAGAACAGAGGGTCCAAAGCAGGCGCAGACAGCACCCTGTCAGCACAGAGCCGGACACAGGACTCCAACTCATGAACCGTGAGGTCATAGCCTGAGCCAAGGTCGACGCTCAGCCGACTGAGCCACCCAGGCGCCCCTCATATTCATTTTCATTTTTTTTTAATGTTTATTTTATTTTTGAGAGAGAGACACACAGAGCACGAGCAGGGGAGGGGCAGAGAGAGAGGGAGACAAAGAATCCGAAGCAGGTTCCAGGCTCCGAGCTGTCAGCACAGAGCCCGACGCCTGAGTGGAAGTCGGACGCTCAACCGACTGAGCCATCCAGGCGCCCTTGCTGCTGCTGCTTCTTCTTTTCAATGTTTATTTTTGAGAGAGAGCGTGAGCAGGGGAGGGGCAGAGAGAGAGGGAGACAGAGGATCTGATCTGAAGCAGGCTTTGTGCTGACAGCAGACAGTCTGATGTGGGGCTCAAACTCACAGTGAGATGGTGAGGTCACGACCTGAGCCGAAGTCGGACGCTCAGCCGAATGAGCCACCCAGGCGCCCCTCATATTCATTTTCAACGTGCGGTATGCGCTACCTGCAAAGCACCAGCGACATCACTCCCTGGGTGGCGTCGCTACAGAGTGAGGAATTCTGAAAGCACTCGCGAGTGCGCCACATAAATTTTCTGAGATGAGCCCACACAGTGTTAGTTTGAAAGGTTCACAAACTTGGACCAAAATCCAAAACAGTGAAGAGCCAACCGAGACTATGGTGTTTTAAAAAATATATATCAAAAACAATAACCAACAAATGAAAATTACTTAAAATTACCAACAGAGTTTCATTTCCCATAGGTAGACATACTTACTTTAGATACTGTTGATATTCGTGAGTACTTTTTCCAAGAACCACATGAATGTTGACCAATTCCAGGGCGATCAGCAGTAAAATCAGGTACAGTACAGGAGACAGAAGCTCAATACTAAAAACAGAGGATGAACAGTTAAAATTTGACAAATGTAAGAATTTTTCACTTTCATCAGTGAAAACACCTTTTCAATACTTTTGTCAAGGGAACTGAAATTCGGCCTCTCAGGAGGAGGCTGCCTCCGTGGTGGTGTCCCTGCGTGCCCCCTCCCCTTGTCCGCTGCCACCTGCCGGCTCTCAGGAGCACCGGCCACGGATGGTCTCCAGCGGACGGCGCCCGGGAGCGAGACACGCCGGCGGGCCCACGCTCCCGCTGGTCCTGGGTCTCTGGGCCGCCGGCAGCTTCCTCATATCGAATGTCAGGCAGAGGACTCTCCCAAGAGGAAATACACACACGGCTTTCACGTGAAAACAAACGTGTTCCATGTCTCCAAGACTCAAAGATACTACAAGCAAATAAGACACTACCTCGCCCAGGAAACTGGGGGAAAAGGCTTCAAACGCGGTGTCTGGGGAAGGATGTAGCGTAGCGATCACTTTACGGACTGCTGCTAAGAGTGTACCTGGGTGTCACCTTTCAGAAGCAGCCAAGGAACACCTGTTACAAGCTTTATAGATACAGACACCACTCCACCCAAAGCTCCAGGAATTTGTCCTAAATCATCATTTCCTAAGGATGTAGCACATCCTGAAATACACGTGGATGAAGAAACAGAAGGCTGGCGTACCTAGGCTAACTCGCTGTTAATATTTAAAATCTATATACTCCTTCTGGTTGGTAACACCCATACTCTCATTTGCCAAAATTGCAATAATGAGCCAGACCTTTCTCTGAAAGCAAGCACCGGCACCGCATCCCGCGAGCACTCCTGCCCAACGGGGCCCCGGGACGGCGAGCCACACACCTCCCCAGCATGTGCAGATACGTCTGTCTCTGCCGGGAGCGCAGCCTCCGCTCCGCCCACTGCCGCTGTCTCAGCTCCGCGGAGGCGGCGACCTGGCTGGACGCGCGGGCGCAGTGTGCGCTGATGTTTCGGAGCACGGCGAGCACCTCCAGGACGGTTCTGGGACAGAACAGAGTGGGCACGCGGGCGCCGCAGAGTTCACGGATCACCTGGGGCCACCTGAGGATGAGAGCGCGAGTTCCCAGGGGCGTGCTCGCCGCCCAGGCCCCGTGGAAGGTCAGCTTCCAGTGAGCGTGCCCAGTTTGCGCTGTGCTCAGGCCAACGTGACACGCGTCAGGCACCACACACACTGGCCCGCGGGGGACGGAGCGCAGGGCCGTCCCGTCGGGCACAGTGCACGCACACAAACCCATCAAGGCTCACCTCCCCGCTGCCCTGGCGGCATGACCGCCGTGGGATCTGATGCTGCCACGAGCTCGCCAAGTCGGAGACACGGCCGACGGCGGAATCTGTGACCGCGCTCCAGCAAGCCCCAGACACTTACTTCTCGGCGGGAAGGCCGTCCGAGTCACAAGTGACACGGTAACTCTCAGGCAGGTGGCGACACAGCTCGCACATGATCTCTGTAACTAAAGAGTTGCAGGCATCTGTCTCAGAATGACCTAATCTGAAAGACAGATTATTTAAAGACACACGACGGTTAAAGGCCCACTCAGTGACATCCACACGCAATGAGTATTTTAACGGTTCACTGAGCAAAGCGCTTCATCTGCAACTCAGTTTTCCCAAATATAAGATGCAAAACCCTCCGTCAGAGGCGGTGGTGCAAGGAAAGAGGACGACTCTCACGGAAGAGGCAGATCGTGCAAGCGTCCTCCCAGGAGGAGGACCTGCTGCGTCCCGGTTCCTAGTGACCTCTCCATCCCCGCTTTCCTCCTGAGCTCCAGACCCTGCTTCGATTCACCCGCTGAGTATCGCAAGTGGACACCATCCTCCTCCCGCACGGCCCACAGCCCGGCCCGGACCCCAGTGTGGAGACGGCGGCTCGCTCTGCCGCCACCCCCCCCACCGCACTGGGTCACCCTCTCCTTGCACCCCTCCCCAGCCTGTCAGCGTCTCCACCCCCACCCCCTGCACTTGGTGGTCCTCGCACACACACACCCCCTACCCCCCTCCACCACTCGCACTTGGTTGTCTCCTGAACACACACCCCCGCACCAGCCCCCACACCCGGCCTGCACATCTCTCAAGGCTGGCGTTTGCTGGGGCCCCAGGATGGAACTCACCGGGCAGCCTCCTCGGCTTCTTTGGGCAAAGACAAGAGGGGCCAGAGCCCGATGCTCCTCTCACAGCTCAGCACCTGCAAGGAAAATACCTTATTGCTTTTAAAGATTTTACAGAACGGTCTGGAAAACATGTTTGTAAACTGTTACAGACACAGCAACCAAGAGCTTTCTAGAAGAAACATATTGGTAAAATTATTCCAGATCTTACAACATTTTGAAACTAGGTGGCAGGGCTTGGTTATTCAATATAATCAGACAAGGGAAGGCCAGTGAAATTAACAGGGCGTAAAAGGTAGGTGGTATCTGGACTAGTTGTAAAACTTATCCCAAGCTCTTCTGACGCCCCTCCTTTGAGAGCTGAGTCTACATTTCCCCGCCCTCCACGCTGCGTCAGGCCCCGCCTTGACGAGTGGCCTTCACCCAGACCACACGGTGGAAGGGGACGTGTGACGCTGGAAGCCTCTCCCTGGGGAATCTGGGGATCGGGAAGCCCTGCACCAATTTCCCATCTCCTCACGACGGGCATGGAACCGGCAGAGCCCAGAGTTCTGATACGTGAAACTGTGAGCAGATTAAACACCGCTGCCGACACCACCGAACGTGGGTTATTTACTCGGCAGGAACAGGCAGAGCGACGACCTTAGAAAGAACAGGAAACAAGACTGCTACGTGAAAAACGGATAAACAATGGACAGCAGGAATAAGAGGAATGGACAGCAGGAATTCCCACCGTGGGGCACGGAGGGGCTGTGGAGGGGCTGTGGAAGCAGCGGCCACGGAGCAAGGGGGCCTCGTGGGGCCGGAGATTCAGCCACGGAGGTGTATGGGCAGCGCCCGCCTTCCTGAAGCTCCTCCTCCTCCAGGACCTCCCTGCCTCCTGTCTCTGCCTGTCGGAGTCTGGCAGGCAGGTTCTGGGGGCCTCCCTTCCGGGGACTCTTGTTCTCGGGAAGCCCAGAGTCATGACAGACAGGCTAAGTGGGCGGAGCAGGTGCATCGGCCCGACGTCTCGCTGCCGAGCAGAACCCACCTGACACAGGCGTTCGGGCTGAGTTCCCTCGAAGAGCGCCAGCACGGTAAAACAGCTCTCACGTCGACTGCTGACAACCCGTCCAAGTGACACTGTTTTTCCTGAGACGTCGTACCCTGGACTCTGTCATCTCAGACAGTTTCCTCCGGCTGCCACCTTGGAGCTCGCTCTAGACCCTCTACCTGCAGGTTTTACAGCTCCCACTGGAGGGCGAGCTCACCGCCGAACCTCTAAGTTAGCAACGCTCATGCTCCCTACACTCTTGCAAGTGACCCCAGTTTTGCCCCCTCCACGCAAAGTAAAGTGCCTAAGATAATTTCCGCACCGGAACTTCCTGGAAGAAATGTGTAAAAGTTTGTGGTTTGCTTGTTTTAATTCAGGAGTGAACGAAAGCTGGTCTCCTGCGGTTAAGGGCACGTGGCCATCCCTCACCGCCGACGGCACGCATCGGCAGGCCTAAGCTAGTGGCAATAATGGCGATGACAGCCCGCCAGGGCCCCTCCAACCGTCACGCATCAAGTACTAAAAACACCCGAAGAACAAACACTCCCATGACTTAAACTGCCGGCAGCAGGAGGGTTGGAGGGCGGAGCCGTGTGGCCAAGGCCGCCAGGACCCGAGACCGTCTCTACTGCAGAGGCCGTGCAAGGAGTGCCCCTCTTGGAGGCCTGCGTGTGACTCACCTGTTTTTTCAGCTGAGAGACTGGGTGGAAGTGAGCACTGTAGCCTTCGGCGAGACAGACCAGCGACTTTATCGCTGCCTTTTCCTGGTTCAGAGAAAACAGTCCTGGTTAGGACAACATGCAGGCAGGCCGGTACTTTCCTTCCCCTGAATGCTAACCGTGCGGTTAACACGGGGGTCCCAGGGCAGGCCGGTACTTTCCTCCCCCTGAACGCTAACCACACGAGCCCCAATTTCCCATGATCTTCCTTCACAGAACCCCATTCAGCTGTAACAGAGCGAACTCTTCATTAAGATAGGTTTGAGACAGTAGTCAAATCATAAGCAATAAAGCATTTTTAAATGAAGTCAATTAACAATGATAAATAACAAAGGCCACATCCACTCTTTGTCCACGATCAGTAACACTAGAAATAAAGAAAAAAGAAGAAAAAGATCCCAAACAAACAACTGGGAATGTAAGAACTTCTCGTAAGAAACCGGAATGGGAACCTAAACATTAAAACCAGTACAAGCAAAAGAAAGGTATGTCTCTATGAATACTTAATTGCTAAACACGAAAATGTTGAAAACAAGAGTAAAAATAACATTTACAGCTGATGTAACTGCATAACCTCAAACTCCACCACTGGCTGACTTAAAACTCTCAGAAACAAAGAAGTCAGTGATCGACAGCTGACTAATTTAACACACCGATAATCAACGACCAGCTTCCCCACACAGAAGCCGGAACTGCCCAGAATTCTCGACGGCACCAAGCGAGTTGCCAAGTCGCCCGACTAAGTTACGTAGAGAAGAAATACGCTGACCCTTTCATTCGCTCAAAGACCCAAGTCCTACACACAGCCTCCGGGGTTCTGGGCCACGTGCACAAGGCAGACAGGCAGCCACGACTCACACGTGGAAGGTCAGTGATGAAGCCGCAGAGGCCCTGGGGTCTGGCAGTCACCAGAACACGTGGCTTCTCCTTGGAGACACAGCAGGTGGGCAAAGGAGATGATGAGGGGGCATGCGGAGGATGGCGCTGGCAGCCACGCTGACAAGACAACGAAGAGGCCATCTCGGGAAGGACAGGGTGGGGGTGGGGGGCAGCTCGGCCCAGCAGGTGCGCACGGTGCAGGGAGAAACACGTCGGGGACGTACGGAAGGTGGAGGACGGAACATAGTGTGTGGTCACACAGACAGGACTCTGGCCTTGGGGAGGCACTGCCACTTGGGGGAGGCTCAGGGAGGGGAGGCACCACGTTTGGGAATAATGTTCACTGTTCTAGAAAGCATCAAGTATCCCCTAAGTTAATCCACCAGCTCATTCCTGTTGGCTGCCTGGTTAGGCTGAGGTTTGTGTTTACCGTGTAACCACGGGAGCCTGGCTGCAGGAATGAGTGGAGAGGAGGCCGGGAAATGCTGAAAGGTAAGACGGACGGGAGAGAAGCCCAGAGATGCTCAGCTCTGTCAGGAGGGTCAGTACGGACACACCCCGAGCGCCCAAGACCAAGGCCACTGCACGCAGCACACAGATGCCATCCCCTAAATGCCGGTGGGCCGACTTATAAGTGATTTCTCAAAGAAAAAAAGCCAAGAAAACGAAAAACAGAAACATGTAAATCTAGATTCTCTAACTCACTCCCCAATGAAATAAGTTCACCTGGATCAAAAGACCTACATGGGGGGAGAAAAAAATATAAAGGTAAGAGGGAAATGCATAAATAGGCTCGTAATTTTGGAAAGCAAAGGATTTTTTAAGAATAATTCCAAATGCATATGCCAAAATGGAAACGACCTCAAACACCTTCCGAAGACAGACAGGCAGCAACATGCACACTGGAGAAGGCGCACACGGCTAGTCAGCCAGTGGGAAAAAGAAGATGCAGAAAACGGAACAAAAATCATTAACAGTTCACAAAAGAACTACACGCTTTCAACAGCCACAAGAAAAAATAGCAACGTCGCCCAAAAAATACAAGAAGATAAAAACAAAGTCTTACTGGTATCTTCTGCTTCAGAACTTTAAGGAAGAGTTTCCTTCAGACGTTATAACCGGGAGCGTCCCAAACGAGGGAAAATGAGAACACGGCGGAGGGCGGCTGACATGAATACGGGCGCCCTGACAAACACGTCAAGCAGCAGATACAAACAAGGTGACACACGCTGCTAATGGGAATGCTAGCTACAAAACAGAACGTGTCTGCACAGCGACCCAGGCTCACGGAAAGACGTGGACACAGCGCGTGGTGACGGCGGTCACCTCCAGGAGGAGGCCTGCCTCAGCGCCTCCACTTCTCACCTTAGTCTTTCCGCCTTGGTGGAACTTTTAAACAACTTTTATAGGAACTGTTACATGTATGATTTGAAAAAGGATTAAAATATCAATAACACAAATTATTTAAGATAAAAATTATAGTTTACTGATAGATGCAAATATTCTGCCCCATCAATTTGAGCTGTTTGTAAAATTTTCTGATCTATTTAGTTAATCCCATTTACACTTGTTCTTTGGTTTGTAATATCTGTCGAGGAAGTTTTTATTTTTTGAGTTCTATTTTTTTTTAACGTACATCCGAGTCCGTTAGCGCACAGAGCATTGATGACTTCAGGAACACATTCCAGCGGTGCGTCCACTGTGTGCAACTCCCAGTGCTCAGGCCCACGAGCGCCCTCCTCAATGCCCGTCACCCCTCCAGCCCAGCCCCCCAGCCACCTCCTCTCCAGCAACCCTCAGTTTGTTCTCTGTATTTAAGTCTCTTGAGTTTTGTCCCCCTCCCTGTTTTTACATTATTTTTGCTTCCTTTCCCTTATATTCATCTGTTTTGTATCTTAAATTCCCTATGAGTGAACTCATATGATCTTTGTCTTTCTCTGACTTATTTCGCTTAGCGTAATACTCTCCAGTTCCATCCATGTAGTTGCAAATGACAAAATTTCATTCTTTGTGATTGCTGAGTAATACTCCATTGTGTGTGAGTGTGTGTGTGTGTGTGTGTGTACATACACATACCACATCTTCTTCATTCACTGAAAATGTGTTTTTAAGAAATGGATTAAGTTACTTCAGATCACGTGATGCTGATTTACTTGCTACAGCAAATGTGTGCATGTGTGTAATCAGGTCACAAGTATTTATTCTGCCGGAGGCGTGCTGGAACTCAGACACATCTAACCAAAAGATGACTGAGGCTTAATGACACGTGACGACAAACTATACTCTTTCATAGCCGAGAAGCCACGACTATCAGTTTTCTCCCTGTACGTTACCTTAAGCGCTGACAACAGGTCTTCGTCGATGAATCGGAGTAAAAGCGCAGCGGAAAACGCGACCAGTTGGTTTGCTGCTTCTTTCGGAAATTCGGGGAAGCTAATTTCCCCGTGGCTCAAATGGTCTCTTAGACGAGGGCCCTCCTGATGGTTCAGGAAATCCCAAAGAAACTCCTTTCAGAACATGAACAGAAAAGACCTCGTTAGCCTTCTCAACCGAGGGAAGAAAAGCACCGAGGCCCAGAATGGACCGTGCTGACTCGTTCGCGGAGCAGCAGCGTTTGCTCACAGGGACAGAAAACCGAGCTTCCAGACCAGAGTCCGCTGGGGTAGTAGAGCCGAGATACCAGGCCGGCCTCTGGCCGGGAGCTCTCGGGCCTCTAACTGTCCCCGCTGCCCCGCTGCTGGGGCAGGACCGACTAGGAAGAGGCCAGCTCTTGTGCTGTAAGACCCCCTGCGTCTCACTCACATCCCGTCTGAGCCAAGAGGCCAAGGTGGCCATGTCTGGAAGCTAACTTTCCTTCCAGAGCAAGCACCGCCGTCCCCCGGGCACGTGGCCCTCGCTTCTCCCTCGCCTGGGGCCCCTCCCTCCCAGGGCCCTCTCTCACATTGCGGCCTCCTCTGTGAGACAGCGGCACGGGGGGAACAGAAGACAGAACCGCTGCCCCAGGCAAACCGCCAGTGGACAGAAGAGTCACAGAGATTCCGGACGGAAACAAAAGGCAGAAAAACCAGCTCAATCCTCCTAACCTCCTGCTGGCAGAAATGATAGCCGAAGAGCACACAGGATCTCACTGATGTCCTGTAGGGACTGGGATCCGGGCCGTGAAACTCTCAGTTAAAGGAATAACCACAGGGGCGCTCGGGGGGCTCAGTCGGCGAACCGTCCGACTTCGGCTCAGGTCACGATCTCAGGGCTCGTGGCATCGAGCCCCGCGTCGGGCTCTGCGCCGACAGCAGAGCAGATCCTCTCTCCCCCTCTCTCTTTGCCCCTCCCCTGCTTGCTTGCTTGCTCTCTCCCTCTCAAAAATAAAGAAAATAAATGTTTTTTTAAGTTTTAAAGAAAAGCAATAAAAAAGTCTACTTGCAGTCCAAAGTAGCTACTATAGTATCTTCATAAAGTAAAAAATACATACATTTTTTTGATAAACAGGAAATGGCTCTACATAATTCTCTGTGCTCTTCCAACACTCACGCTCGCCAGTCACACTTGACTGCTGCTACTGGTCACAAGGCAAACCTGGCTCCCCTCAGCAGCACACACCACACGACAGACCCAAATGTAGTTTGGGAAGCGGGCGCAAGATAACCAGCGGGGAGCAAGGCCCCCGAGCCGCAGTCATGGCCTCGCAGGCGTCTGTGGCATGTGCCAAGCAGGCGGAGCGCGGGAGTGGTTCGGAAGCACTGTGGGGAGCATGTCATGAGTGAAACTTAACGTCACTGTGGAGAAGTGCTAATCACACCCAAAAATACAAGAATATTAGACTGGAGAAGGACTAGTATTTTACCATTGCAGGCTCTCCAAGGAAAAGAGGAAGTTGATTGATTTTACCATCATTCAAGTGCTTTGCCAATATCTAAAATGTCAAAAATAAATACGTAGATTAATTAGCACACACACACACAGAACCTTCAGAGTCAGTGGAGACATATCTTTGGTACCACATGCTTGTAAGCACAAAGCAAATTAAATGCAATAAGGACAGTCTTAAGAACGTAGCAGCGACCTGTTCAAGAAAGCTTTTCTTAACCGGAAGAATTACTTTAGGGTTATACGTGAACGTATGTACCTTAATTGTGTGTACATGTGTGTTTATGTGTAATTATATGCATGTACATACGTGTGTGATAACGTATACACATGCGGATGCGGGTATTTATGCGTACGTGTGTACGTGGGTATACCTACGAGTGTATTTATAACTGTTTGAGCCTATACGTGTAGAGGAACGTGTGTGTTTGTGCATACATATACACTGACATGTGTTTACATGTACGTACGCATATACACGTGTATTTATATATATTTGCGTATATAAGAGTATGTTTCTGCATTAATCTGTATGTACGCATCTATATACATGCATATATGCATGTGTATTCATGTGTATTTAAATGTATAAATGTGTATGCATGTGCGTACTTACACGTGTGTGTGTTCTTGTATATTCACATGCAAAGTGTGCGTCCATCTGGATGTGGCCAGAAGCATACATCAGGGTTACTCCAAAGGCTACTTCCTAACTCCCCACAGACTCTGGAACCCAGCCACCCGATCCAATCCTGCAGACCTAGTCCTACGCAGACATGACTCCTATTTCAATCCTCACAGTATCGAACGTACCATACGTTTATATCACAGCAAACTATTTACCTAATGGAATAAAGGTTGCAGGTAAACAGGCGCACAGTTTAATCCCACCCACCCATTCGCTAAGGAACCCAGAGTTAGCTTAAAGGGGAAGTAATCTAACACCCCGATCTCCCCACAGACCCCCCCCCCCCCCACACCGTTTCCTCCTGCAGGCTACCTTGCAGGCTCGCTCGGAGTCACACCTCACGCTAGGTAAGAATCATCATCCACACCCACAGAACCCTCGACATTATGAAGTGGTCAAAGGTATTTTCAATGGCAATTTTTACTATTCCGGGTTTTCACCTTCAGAATCTCATATCCAATTCAGAATCTCACATCCAATTCACAGAACGCATAAGTGTGTATTACACACACATAGAGGTAGTACGCGCGTATTTCATTTGCAAAATAAGCAAGTATCAATCTTAAATCTAAAATGTAACCTCCGGGGGCATTTGGGTGGCTCAGTCGGTTAAGCGTCCAACTTTAACTCAGGTTATGATCTTACGGCTCATGGGTTCGAGCCCCGCATCGGGCTCTGTGCTGACAGTTCAGAGCCTGGAGCCTGCTTCAGGTTCTGTGTCTCCCTTTCTCTCTGCCCCTCCCCTGCTCACGTTCTCTCTCTCTTTCAAAAGTAAACATAAAAAAACAAATAAATAAATGTAACCTCCAATTCATTACAGGACCAATGTAGGTCTTCCTGCGACTTTAGAAACGAGGTTAACAATACTAGTTCTCGAAATTAGCCTGGAAAACCATACTTAACTCTATAGTAAGGGTGGTGTGGTTTTGTTTTTTGTTTTTTTGCGTATATGACTATCAACATTTTCCTGTGTAATAGAAAACAATGTTTTGTTTGTTTCAAGATATCCTATAAGTTTACTTACCTCATCGAAGGTGGTATAAAGAGCTGTTGACTTCAGAAAAGGAAAAAAAAGAAATAAAGCAAAATGTAAGTGCAGTGACATTATTCAAAGCAGGAAAAAAACTCTAGCATCTGGCCACGAACATGGAAACTCTTCCGAGAGCCATCTAGAAACGCTCTGGGAAGAATGTCCTGCACGGTGCTAACAGCACGAAGGGCTGTCCTAGACAACAGGACAGCATGAAAGGCGCGGGGCCATGTGAGGACACTGCTCCCACGGCGCTCTGGCTCAGAGACCTCCCGTCGCCTCGCAAAGCACGACGCACACACACGATCTCGGCTGGCAGCTAGTGTTCGAGGGCAGGGGAGCACAACTCGACACGCCCTCCAACAAGCAGCCGTGTTCCACGTGCTTCCTGGTGTGACCAGTACCGTTGGCACACACGGGCTCCGGAGCCGCTACCCCAACGTGCAAGCCCAGCTTCCACGCTCCCCGGAAGGGAAGCCCAGGGCACCTCCACACGTAGGCTTCTCTGCAAATCGGCGCATGAGTAACTCCTATCTTGAAAGGCTGCTGGGGAATTCAGGAAGATTTTACACACGTTGTGACAAAATCAGTATTTTGTGGAAGCCAGTTCTCAAGAAAAGTGTCTCATCTATTATTACTTAACGTATTTCCAATTTAACATTATGACATTTCCTCTGACATTTATGATACAGAAGACTATAAAGTCTGTATCTTTGGCTCCCAAACCTATACCACTGACGCTAAAATTTCTCTGAGCACTATTCTGAACACCCTAGTGATAAATGCTCAGCATTTATCCCCATAAACCACACACATTAACTCTACTTTGTTTTATGGAACTGGTGTAAACGGCTTACCTCTCACCCCCAAATACGCGAGCTTCTTAGAAGTCACGAAGCCTCACCCCCTTCTTCCACCTGCCGCTGATCTGAGACTTTATGCTGTTGTAAGTGTTCAGTAAATACCAGCACTTCACGGCTTTATAGAGTATTTTCACGTGTATTTTCTTTATAGAGTACACGTGTGTACTGCCTTATAAGTAAACTGATGCTACGTTTATTTTGAACAAGAGCCTGGGCTACAACTTAAGATATTCTTTGATAAATTACTTCCTCTATGGAAACAGTCTTGCTTTTTACTTGTGTGATCAAATAACAACTAAGTAACTGGACGTGTTCATGACGCGCAGCGGTGAGCGCGCCGCCGTGAAGCAAGCCCGGGGGTCCTCGAGTGAGAGCTGTGCCAACGGGGGTTCTAGCTCTTTCTGCCGGGAGACAGGTGCCCCCCACAGTGCCCGGCACTGCCCTGGGCAGAGCCAACACGAAAGGTCCTGGGCACGGGGACCAGGGGCACAAGTGTGAATCCTCCACTCCTGAGGAACCGGCACCAGCAACTGTGCACAAACGCATATAAGGCAACGCAGAACGGCCTCGAGAGGAAACAGAAGCAGGACGTGGAGGAGAGAAACCGCTGGTCTGCACAGACGAGGCTCTGGGAGGTCACTGATGTGGCCTGAAGCGGTCACAGGCAGGGGACAGCGGGCACAGCCCTGGGAGAGACACACGTGTTCCAGAACCGGGGAGAGGCCTCGATTACACCGGAGGAACTGGGACAGGAGACAAGGAGAGGAAGACTGGGCCGCACAGAGTCTCCGGCACGCCACACGGGACGGCAAAGCTCCCTCCAGGCGCTGGGGTGCCATTAAAAAATTTTTCGCAGATGAGACCATAAAAGACGTAAGAATATCCATCGGTGTGGAGAACACTTGTGGCAGTGTGAGGATGGGTCGGAGAAGGAAAGGAGTCACGAAGAGCACCAGGAGGAGACCCAGATGAGGCCTCAGCGCTGGGAAGAAGGGACCCAGGAGGAGTCGGGGCAAGACGGACAGGCAGGGCTGGAGACTGAGGGAATGAGGCGGTGCTGAAGGCCGCTGCTGAGCGGCTGAGTGGCTGAGCGAGAGAGGACAACGGGGAACACCAGAGAACAGTCTGCGGGGGAGAAAAAAAGCCTTCCAGAAATAAGGCGTTTGAGACCCCAGGGAAAACCCCCACGAAGGCGCTTTGCAAACAGGTGTAACCCTAACCCGGGAAGCAGGGGAGACAGCTTCCCTGAAGAGCAGCGCAGCCTCACGCTGGAAACTTCGGTCCTGGCCCTGCGCTGGCTCCGTCCACGACTCGTGTTCACCAGCTTTCACGTTCACTGGGTCCAAAGTACTTTCTAATTATTCTTCCTGCACAGGGAAGGCCGCTGAGGACATGGCAGGGAGCGAGTCTCCCAGGGGGTGCGTACGGGGAGCCCAGGACTGAGCACAGAATTGAGGGGTGTTTCTACAGGGGGAAAACGAGGACGCTGACCTCATGAAAGAACGGGGAGTGCCGGTCCCGCAGCCCCCGCCACTCGCCCCGACACAGACCCTCCCTCCTCTGCCCTCCACGGCCTCTGCAGTCAGCAGGACACGTGGCGGTGTCCTGGAATGGCCACGCCGCACACCACGGACCACCGCATGGGGTGACAATGGTACACCAATAATAACAGCTACGGAGACAAAATAAGTGATTTGTGCTGCTAGGGCATCGAGTTTAAAACACTCAGAAATACCACAGAACTATCAAAATCTACCACAAGTAATTATAAGTCCTATAAAATCATAACAGGAAGCCACAAAAAATGGCACTCAAACCTTCCAAAGAAAATGATCAGCTAAAAAATTCATTTAATGCTAAACAAAAATAAGACATTGAAAACATCACCAGGCACAGAAAACTGTCAATACGGCAGCAACGACCCCGTCGGTCACTGAAGCGCGTGTACCTCAGCCGTCACGAGTCTTTGTGGACACTTGTTAACGGTGGCAAAGACCCTCCTGAGTCCCGTCTCTAGCTGTGGCAGTAACAACACGGCACAGTCGGCAAACCTGCAAAATGGAAGGTAACCAAGCAAATCCGGAAGCTTTAAAAGTAAACAAGGGCACCAACCCCAAGTGACAGTGATTCATCTGGAATACACATGTGTTCAAGGCCAGGAGGGCACACGACTCGCCACCACTAGCAGTAAGGCCGAGGTGCAGTCTTGTTCGCCTGGTGATTTTAAACTCATTTCCGGTGTTTTCGTGTATCAGAGGAAACACGTTTAGAAGCTTCGGGAGAATAAAATGTCGTCATAACCCTGCCTGATGCCCCCCGTCACTGGTGAGAAACTCTCAAACACCAGGGTTTCAGGAGGCTCTCAGGGCACAAGGGAACACAGACACCACAGGACCTGCGGGCGCATCTTCTCCGCCCTTGGGAAGCAGTCGGGCTTCCCTCCCGTTCTGTGACTCCCGAGCACGGGCCACGCGGCGCTCTCAGTGAGAGCTCAGGCGGGCTCTGAACACCGCCTGTCTGTATCGACTGTTCGGAAAGGGTGACACGTGGTGTTTGGGACCCGATCACAAGCCTGCTTTTCATTCGTGATGGGAGGTTATCTTGTGCTCGGCCCTTCTGGAGGAAGCCCCATTTCTCTTCCACCCCAGCAGCAAAAAACACGGAAGGTGAAGGATTTTCAGAGGGACCAGCCTCCACTATCAAGAACCGCCGAGCAACACCACCCTCAGTTACCTGTGTGACTTGAACTTTATTAATGCGTCTTCCCAGTACGGCAACATGATTTTTAATATAAAAGTGGATTTCTTCGTCACTTCCTCTAACACGGAGAGAACCTCAGAAGTAACGTCTGCAGAGGACCAAATAAATATTTTTAAATATTTATTTAGAGAGAGAGAATGCACACAGGAGAGGCATAGAGAGATGGAATTAGGGAGAGAGGCAGAGAGAAAAAGAGGGAGACAGGGAGAGACAGGGGGAGACAGAGAGAGACAGAGAGAGACAGAGAGAGACAGGAAATCCCAAGCAGGCTCCACACTGTCCGCACAGAGCCCAACGATCCCAAGACCATGGGATCAGACTTGAGCCGAGATAGAGTCGGACACTGAACCGACTGAGCCACCCAGGTCCCGAAAGAAAAGTATCTTTAAGCACCATCACACTAATCAATCGAAGAAAGGGAGGAAAGCCCATGAGCCGATCCGTCCGGACTGGTGAACCGGGCCTGGGGCAGTGGCACGCGTCGTCTAAGAATGAGACTAGCAGACTGGAGCCCGGGCTGTGGGCAGTCGCAGGCACCCTGGGGCCAAGGGCACGCGGACAACGGTCCCTTTAGTGTTTTGGGCTACAACTTTTGAGTAGAGGAGTCCAGGGTGGACCAGCTGACCACGCTGACCGAGAAAAGTAAATACACTTCCAGAAGACAGAACAGGAGCGGACTTTGCATGGTGAGGACACAGGCTCATCCTTGGGAACAAATGTGCCCTCTGGCAGGGACGCCGATGGGGGAGTGGGCTGTGTCTGGCACGAGTGTGGGGGGAGTCTCCGTGCCTCCCTATCCACTTTGTTCTAAACCTAGAACTTCTCTGTAACTAAAGTCTCAAGGAGGACATATGACCAGCAGTCCACAGAAGACCCAGAAGTCTGCAGGACAGCGGCCATTGAGGCTGCGCCCTGTGATGGCGGCAGAGACACGGTTGCCACACCCCCGGTGCCCGGAGGGTGGGGGGGAACGGGCTTGGAGCAAACACATATTTAACTGCACTTTCCAAGTTTTATGACCCCGCCCCCATTAATTCCTATGGCTTTGCCACAGAAAAATGAGAAGACGGAGGAGGCCACCATGCGGGAGGCATACTGACCCCTCGCCCACGGGCACAAGAGCTAAAAGTAGAAGGGAATGTACACTTCAAAACAGTCCTGAGCCACCTGTGCATCAACACACCTGGAAGATAAACCCACTCACGCAGCCACGACCCTCACAGACCCCCCACCACAACCCTGAGGGCCCCGAGGGAGGAGGGAAGGGTTTGTTTGTTTAAATTAGACATCCGTTTCCTTGGTTCCGGTAGCACATTTCTTTCTTGAACGTTTATTTATTTATTTTGAGAGGGAAGTGGAGAGAGAGAGAGGGAGAGGACAAGCAGGGAGGGGCAGAGAGAGAGAAGGGAGAGAATCCCAAGCTGGCTCCGCACCGTCAGCGCAGAGCTGACGCAGGGCTCCGTCACTAACTGTGACTCTATGACCTGAGCTGAAATCAGGAGTCGGAGTCCCCAGGTGCCCAGGAGGGTTTTATGTAGCAACTTTAACTTCTGAAGGCATCTTGCCTCTGGAGGTGAGTAGTCCACCCGAAGGGTTCAAGCCCTTATGCTACTTAAAGACGTTACACTATCTGTACGAAGACACGTCAGGACGAATGGGAAGCGTAGTACTCGCCTGGGAAAACAGCCAAATCCTCAAGGTTTGGCAGAGCTCTGAGAGGCCGGTGCACCAACGCGAACTCGGTTTGCTGCAAGTAGGCCTTCAGCAGCTGGCCCAGGCCCGCTGTCAACAGCAGCATCGTTGAACAGTATCTAGTGCACGACACCACGGCACGTTAGAAAATGAACTGCCACACACATAAAGGGCTTTACTGTCGAAGAAGAAGTTTAAAAACAAGAAAGCTAAACACCATGAAGTCGCGGGGCAGTCCCCTCGCAGGGATTAAGTGAGTGCCATGGTGGGGGAGCCAGTGTCTGGCAGACGCGTGAGCTGCCCCCCAGGAGGCCGAGCGCCCCACGGCTTCATCAGGCCCGCCCTCGGAACTGCCCTTGGAGCAGAGGTCAGCGGACTCTCACCCTCATCACCACCCCCGGGTATCCATCTGCCCTGTTTTATCTTCCAATTCCTGCTTCAAAACTCTCATCTTTCCCAAAATACACAGATGGGAAATTCAAGATAAAACAAACTCTTCGTACATCAAAGGAGTGAGAAAATTACTTTACCAGCAACGTACTTGGGAGGGATTTCTTGAGGGGACGCAAACCCGTGCCATAGGATGTTCCGCAGATTGAGCCCACACGGAGATCCAACGAAGACTTTCAGTACGTCCATCTGACCAGGTTAGGAACAGCGGATTACCGAATAGTTAAATAACTACGGAGTTCCTTAATAAACCAATATAATACATAGTGGGAAAATGTTTGCTTTCTTCTTTAGAATACACCTGACGCTTTGGTTAATAGTGGTAGTAGTAACAATAATAACACTCGAAAAACATTTACAGGGCATTTAATATGTAAGACACATTCCGTGTGTACTTATTACTCAGTCGCCCTCCCAACCACCTCTGGAAGGCACTACTACTATCCCCACTCTGCGGATGAGAAAGACAAGCATGGAGAGGTGAAACCAAGGCCCCGCAGAACGCAAAGCCACGAAGGGGTTGAGATCTGTCTCGGGCTCTACAGCTTCCTCCTAGCCGGGTCAAACCAAACCACCTGGTGAACCGAAACTCCACAGAAAGCAGCGTGTGCTCACGTGGTAAACTAAGGAAGGTAGACCCGGGGGGGGGGGGGGGGGCAGACCACCGATGCCCCCGTCCCAGGCCCCCCCGACCTCACTGTCTGACCTGAAGCTCCCCCTGCTTCTGTCCCTCCGCTCACAGGGTCGCGAGGCCCATGATGGGCTTCCTGCTCATCAGACTGCGAGGACCACACGTGTCCGTGGGCTGTCTCTGGGTTTGGAGCACCGTGCTTGGGAACAGGTTTGGGGAAAACGGGAGATATGCAGACACTAAACTAAAAACCGAGTCATGTGAGAATGAAGAGTGAGCCTCCAGAAGACTCAGGAAAGAACTGAGGGCCTCCTGGTGGAGGAGGAAACAGACGCACTGTCACATTCTCTGTCACATTCTCTCAAGGGCGGGGCGAGCAGGAGAGGGAGTCACAGAGGGGCTCGTTGGCAAACCAGCTCTTCCGTGCCACTCCAGACACCTTCGTGCCCACATCAGTCTCTAACGCTTTAACATTAGTGTCTAATACTAGTGATCATGACGATGTTCATGTAATTACATTTGTTTTAAATTTAATACTAACTTCAATGAATTGTTCATACCACCTGGGCAATCAGAAACACAGAAGCAACGAATGAGACTGAGCTGGTGGGACGGCAAGGCCCCGGGCGTGGCTATGGGCAGGGAAAGGCTGGCGGCACCCAGGCGGACGGCAAGAGCTCAAAACAGCGGGATCGGTATCAGAACTTGGTGTAACAACGAGAATTTTGTACTTTATCTTTACTTTACATTCAACACTGAAAAAAACGATCTTTAAGCAACAAGGAACCGCTGTAAAGAGGTAAAGCTTTACTGAAAACAGATTTCTTACCCGAAAATAACGTATGATAGCTTGTAACACGTGATCACTTTAAACACTGTCAGGGCTCGGCGGGCTCCGCTTCCTGCAGGACGCCGCCCTGGCTTTCCCCTTCTCCCCGACTCTGCCTCATCGGCCACCTGAAGGCTATTTGTTAGTCTTAAGCTACCTGGGTCACGTGGCCTGTGGAAGACTGAAAGAGTATATAGCTCTCCGTGGTTTTTAACTGGCATCTAATTCTTTTTCACCCTAAGTCCAAGCAGTTGCAAAGGGTATAAATTCCCACACATTAAAAATACTGATAGGGGCACCTAGGTGCTAAGTATCCGACTTTGCTGAGGTCATGGTCTCACAGTTCGTGAGTTCGAGCCTCTGTGCTGACACGTCAGAGCCTGGAGCCTGCTTCGGATTCTGTGTCTCCCTCTCTCTCTGCCCCTCCGCCTGTCATGCTCTGTCTCAAAAATAAATAAACGCTAAAAATAATAATAAAAATACTGATATTTTAGGATAAAACTATAATATCACTCTTTACATGGTTAAAATTTTAGTCTAGAATAAGTTATTATCATTACTAATATAAAATTTATGAAACTGACAGAGTTCGAACCGTTCCCCTGGCGGCCCCACGGCGCACGCCACCAGAGGCACCGCCCTGCGGTGTCACCCCCGAGGATGCCACCCTCTGGCTCAGCAGCCGTGGCGCAACAACCAGCGGCTGCTCTACTGCACCGAGACGCAGGGTAAGAGACAGGTGTGTCCTTTGGCTGGAAAAGTGGTGATTTTGAAGGGGGGCGGGGGGAGGAACAGATGCTTGAATTACTGATATAATTTTGTTCTCATGCAGCATCAGTTTCTAAGCCACAAAAGTATAGCCAACATGAACTGTCTCCTGTGCTGTGCCTACTCTCCCAGTTTTAGAGGATCGCGCTTACCACAGACTGCCCGAAGACCTGAGCAAGCTCCTTAGACGCGAGCAGATCTCGTAAAAGAAAAGGACATTCCTTCCCATTCAGTAAAAATACCTAAAATCAGAACAGGAGTTGTATTACAGTCCCATTATAATGAGCCAAATAATGTGAAGAAAAAACTCACCCATAAAGCCACTGTTTGTGCAAATGAGGGGAGAAAACCAATGTTCTGATTTCATAATCATTCAAAATGAAAAATATTAAAAATCTGTGTTATGGGGTGTCAGTCGCTTAGTCGTCCGACTTCGGATCAGGTCGTGGTCTCAAGGCTCGTGAGTTCAAGCCCCACGTCAGGCTCTGTGCTGACAGCTCAGAGCCTGGAGCCTGCTTCGGGTTCTGTGTCTCCCTCTCTCTCTGGCCCTCCCCCACTCACATTCTGTCTCTCTCTCTCTCTCTCTCTCTCTCTCGCTCTCAAAAATAAATAAACAAACAAACAAACATCTGTGTTAAATGATTACATTTTATAGGAAATCCAATAATTAAAGTCAAGAAATCTGAGTACAGCTGTGAAAGTTTTATGTTCATTCAATACTTTACTAAACAAAGAAAGAGTTCTCACACTTACATCCCCCAAAGCCCGTTCTAGACACGCTGTCAGTTTCATTAAGCTAAGAGAGACAGCAGGAGACTGGAGGCTTTTCAAAGCATCAAGTATTTCAGGAAACAACTGTTGAGAATAAGACATACATTAGAATTTGTGCTCAACAACTACACTCAAAGTAACAATACTATTAATGAAATTCGAACTTCTGAAGGTTTGAATCAGTATATTTTCATGACTCCCTTGGTAGAGGTAAACATTTTCTATGTAAATTTACAGCTGAACCCTGAACGTGGGCTTGAACTCCACAGGTCCACTGAGATGAATACAGTATTATGTGCTTTTTTCTTCCTCATGATTTTCTTAATAACTTTTCTCTAGCTTACTTTGGTGTAAGAATATGGTATATAACACATAAAACATACAAAACGTGTGTTAGTCGTAGCTTGTGCTACCAGTAAGGCTTCTGGTCAAGAGCAGGCTGTTAGTGGTTAAGTTCTGAGGGAGTCAAAAGTTATATTCAGATTTTCAGGGTTTTTTTCTTTTTTCCTTATTTATATTTTAGTTAATATACAGTGCAATTTTGGTTTCAAAAGTAGAATTCAGTGATTCATCACTTAAAAAGTTTTATGCAGGGGTGCTTAGGTGGCTCAGTCGGTTGGGCGGCCAACTTCAGCTCAGGTCATGATCTCACGGTCTGTGAGTTCGAGCCCCGCGTCGGGCTCTGGGCTGGCGGCTCGGAGCCTGGAGCCTGCTTCAGATTATGTGTCTCCCTCTCTCTCTGCCCTTCCCCTGCTCATACTCTGTCTCTATGTCTCTCAAAAATAAATAAATGTCAAAAAAAAAAATTTTTTTAAAGGTTTTATGCAGATTTTCAATTAGACAGGGGGTGAGCACCCCTAAGCTCCACGTTGTTTAAGACTCAACTACAATAATGTCTAAAGGATCAAAAAAATGTTTAATAACTAATGAATTTTTCAAAAGATTTTTCTTTATTTAAAAGTATATTGAAAGGAATAAATCTGGCATAAAAGGTCAAATATTTTGACCTAAACCTTATTTCCTATTTTGATTAGTTCTTAAAAATAAACCTGTCACTTAAGAGCCACTAAAAGGGGAGAAGCAGTGACCCCTCTACTCCACATTGGGAAACTCTAAGTATTTCAGAATTAGATCTTTTATAGTGACTGCTCCATTGTGACCATTTAACGTGCCAGGTGGAATGCCTGGTTTGAACCAACCAACCAACCAACCCGAACACCATGGCCCTGAACTACCCCTCCCCTCTTTGATTCACCCTCAACAAACCAAGCATCCCCACCTCACTTCCTTGTCCCACTGTCTCAACAACACCTTACTGTCAGTCCATAAGATCTTTCGTTCTGGAGCGGTCCCTTCTCGTCCGTCCCAGGACCAGCATCCAAGTACCTAACTAGCTCCCCGACCCTCAATACGGATAATGCGTCCAAAAACCTCCTTTGTTCAAAGGACGTGCTTCTCAGCTCAGGCCATGGAGACTGCATAGCAGTCCCAAGTTTCCCTCTCAACCTTCAGGCCCTTCTACGGCTGGAGGACAGAGGATGGAGGAGACCCCTCTGCAGTTAGCAGGTAATGAGGGCCTCTAAGTAGAATTTGCGAAGTCTTCTATTTCTAAAGGTTGTTCATGAGCCAAACCTCTGGAAAAGCTGTCCACTGCAGCCACGGTGTATAACGAATTTCAAACTGCTCCTTGGTCAGAGATAACAAATGTGAGTGGATGGCCTCACACACGGGACCCAGCAGCCTCACGCTTCCTGGGTAATCCAGACTCTGGGCTTCAAGGAGAAGGGAACAAGTGTTAGTATCACAGCTTCACATTCTGTGACGAAAATGGCTGAATCACGAGAGCGCCTGAGTGGCTCTGTTGGTTAAGTGTCCGACTCTTGATTTCAGCTCAGGCCATGATCTCACAATACATGGTTCCAGCCCCACCTTGGGCTCAACGCTGATGGTGTGGAGACTGTTTGGGATTCTCTCTCCCCCCTCTCTCTGTCCCTACTCTTTTCTCTCTCAAAATAAGTAAACGAACTTAAAAAAATTTAAAAAGAAAATGGTTAAATCATCAAAGAAAAAATGCTTTAATTATAAAGTTTTCACAAAATCACCAAGTTTATAATTAAACTTACAATAAAGATACTTTGTTGTTGCTGGAAGTAAGTTACATAGTACTTATCAGATAATAAAAGAAAAATTCACTATCAACAGGGTTTTGGGAAATTTTACAGGCAAGACACGTTCAGTGGAACAGTACTGACAGACGCCTGGGGTACGCAGAGTACACTGACCTGCCTCTGTGTAAATCACGCAGTCTGTGACGGTCTTCCAGCACACCTCACCCCTCCGAGTTACAATGCTACTGATAACACACTTTTCTCTGACTTCAAACCCGAATTTACAGATCATATCATAGACTGAGGGAGAAAGACAAGTGGTCACGGGATCTTCTAATAGCATCTGAAATGCAAAGACACTATTTAACAAGTAAAAATGGAAGAATATCAATTATATATTCAAGTCACAAAGAAATCCTATTCTATCTCAAGTATGGAATATATTCAAGTATAGCTACTGTTAACACACTTTCTGGCTATTGTGAGAGCTATATGATTAAAGGTGATTAAACTTTTTTTAATGTTTATTTATTTTTTGAGAGAGAGACAAAGCATGAGCAGGGAGGGACACAGAGAGGGAGACACAGAATCTGAAGCAGGTTCCAGGCTCTGAGCTGTCAGCACAGAGCCCAACGCGGGGCTCGAACCCACGAACTATGAGATCATAACCTGAGCCAAAGTCGAACACTTAACCCACTGAGCCGCCCACACAGCCCATGGACTCCTTGCATTTTTAAAAAGCATTTGAACTCTAAAGGAATGAGTTGTAGTTCTGGGGCAACAAGTGGCAGACAGAAATATTTTTGTACAAGAGCCCAGCTACGTCACGACTGCTGGCCCCGGAAATGGCAACAGAAGCCTTAAGAAATGTCTTCTCTTTAGGGGCCCCTGGGGGCTCCGTTGGTGAAGCGTCCGACTTCGGCTCAGGTCATGATTTCCCAGTCCGTGAGTTCTAGCCCCTCGTCAGGCTCTGTGCTGACGGCTCAGAGCCTGGGGCCTGCTTCGGATTGTGTGTCTCCCTCTCTTTCTGCCCCTCCCCTACTCATGCTGTCTTTCAAAAAAGAATAAATGTTAGAAAATTTAAAAATTAAAAAAAAAGGAAAGGTCTCTGGCTTAGCCGTCCTGCCAACATTGTCGCCCAGGCTACAGTAGCCTACGGCAGCAGGGTCAGGTCTTCCATGAGCTGTACTCCCAGAGCACAGCACGGCGCCTGCGCACAGCACACGTACATGAAGACTTAATTGAATGAGGGCTCATCCTACCCAGAGCCTACCTGGGCTCATCTTCGAGTCCCTACGACCTTCAGCTTTTGGGAATAACAATATCCTACCCCCTACCAACACACACGTAATTCTAGAAGTTGGCTTTTATGTTAACTTTCAACCACATACTCTCACACAATCAAGGACCTCATGTTAATTAAGAAATAAAATCCCACTTCAAATCAAGAAATATTAGATACTGCCATATTTTGTCACTTGTCACAATTAAATACATTTTTCTGTGTATTACAGTTACAAAGATGCCCGTCCTCCCACGGGAAGCCAGAAACCCTGCAGCCTGCGTGTCTATGCGGGCAGGTGTGTGCACCCATCCACACCATTATTCTAGGAAACAGCAGGGTCTTGTCCAAAGCAGTATGGGTTAGCGCAAATGGCCTATGCTCAGAGGCTAGAAAGACTTAAATTTGAATTCCTCCTAACTCTTTGTACCTCTTGCCTTGAAAAAATTGGTATTCTGAGCCTCCTTTCTAACTGTAAATGGCGCAGGGTATTATCAGGGTTGCAGTAATTAAAAAGAATACTTGAAAAGCATCTAGCACATTGTACTCAAATAGTAGCTATCGGTAAAAGTGATGAAAGATGTTTTATATTTCACTGCAGGAGGGCAAAAAATAAAACCCTGTGGGGCAACCCCATACAACCCGAGCTACAGCCATTGAAATCTTTGTGATTTATGCGATGTTATCAAAACGGCCTAAAAACGTGGAATTTCAATTTCAAGTAACAACTGCAGAGATAATTATTGCACAGTGCTTCCCATATTGCTTTGTGCACTACACAAACTTCCTTTAGGGCATGGAGACCACAGTCAGAACACACAAGTAACGGCCGTCTGTTGTTTGCACGACCCTGGCTCTAGGCACCCATAAGACTTGGCCGTTGCAGTCTAGGGAGCCTGCGAGTTCACACGCGCGAGCAGAATACTACATTATCTCTTACACTAGCTATTCGCGAATTTCAGTCTGGGACCTGGAAGGTGCGGGAAACTGCGCCCCTGGAACAAAATGGGGTCGAGGCGGTGCCCAAGAGAACGAGGGCAAGGGGTGCGTCTTCGCGGTCAGAGTCGGGTGCGCATCTTCTGTCTGGTCACGGACAAGGGGCGGACAAGGTCGACCTGCTTCCGCGGCGACGCGGGGACAGACCTAGCGGAGCACTTGGGGATGGCAGTCCAGAGCGCGCCCCGCCACGGCCCACTCCGCCAAAGGGTTACCGATGAGGCGGCACCTCCTACAGCCAGCACCGCAGCGGGTGCCAGGCACGCCAACAACGCGCTCAGGTGCGCACCTGCACCGCAGCCCCCTCCCGCTGTACCTCCAGGACTTCCGCCTCCTGTCGGCCGGCGCGGCGAGATGACGCACGTCTCGCCCCGCCCCTCCCTCCCGCCGCACTTCCGGCCGGTGCGGCGCAGGGGCGAGACTTGAGCTCTCGCGGGACGCGGCCGAGGCGTTTGGGACGGGCGGAGGCGGGTAGCTGGAGAAGGGGCGGCATGGAGAAGCGAGGGCTTGGCGGAAAGCCGGGGGCCGTCCCGGCCCCTCAACCGCAGCCACCGCAGCCTCGGAAGGAGAGGAGGCCTAGCATGTTCGAGAAGGAAGCAGTGAGTGCGGGGTCGTCGGTGGCCGGCGACGCGGGTGTCGGCAGCGGCCGTCTCGCTCCACGCTCCGCTGAACGCCTTGTGATGCGGGGGTGGTTAGTGCCGCGCTCATCCCGGGGCCGTTGTCCCGCTGGGCACGAGTGTGTGCGCGCTGCCTGGAAGGAAGAAAAAGCGGCGCATGTGCCAAGCACACGACGAGATGTTCTGAGTTTTAAGGAACAGCAGCAGGCTCAGTATTTGAGGGACATACAGGAGAAAAAAATTAAATTGAAAGTGTTCTGCACATTAACTTCTTGTCTGAAATTAATGGAAGATGCCATTCTAGTGTATTGGTGGAATAACACCGGGATTTCTGGAAGACCGTAGTCCGAGCACCATCACTGTAATCGAGACTCCCGTCTTGTATTGATCGAGGGTATAAAACTGTAATGATGGCCGAGACAGGACCCTGTGTTCTGGGACTCCCGGTCCACTTGTCTAACAGTTTCTTCTCCTACCTTGTGGGACCCGTAATGGACAGGAGGAAGGAGAGAAGTGATTGCCAAGATTCTTTCTTAGTGAAAGGATAAGATAATGAAAGGAAAACCGAATCAGAAGGCCAATGTTATGTGTAAGGAAGAAGTGGTAGAGGTGTGAGTTTTCAGCACGTTAGAATCTGTCATTTTCCAACCACACACTCGTGCTTTGTCTGCGAGGGGACCATTGCAGTTGGAAGCCACTGTGAATGATACTGTGTAGTTGTATCCCTTGAGTATATCGTGGGGATAGTGGATGGCAATCACTCTGGAGAAGCATTCTCTTATTTAAAAAGAACAAAATACAGATTTTGTTTCTAAGAGGTTTAGGGAGCTAATGATACCTCTCTTCTCCAATTAAAACATAACACAGGCTAGCAAATAAAACATTTCTGATGAAGGACTTCTAGTCGCAGCCAATATGGAGTCACTTCCTACCAGAAACTACTGATAATAGCACAAAATGTATGAAACAGTGGTTTTTCCGTTGATGGGATGTAAGGCAGGACAGGATCTTTGGGGGCAGAGAAAAGGGAACAGTGAACCCCAAGATTCCCCGACTGCCTAATGAGGGATTCTAGCCCGCACCTGTGGAGAGGTCTTAGCTGAGAAGGATCTGGGAGCCGGGGTAAATAGAGCTGGTATGAGTGCAGAGCAGAGGATTGGACAGGAACACTCTGTACAGACAGCTCCAAATATCTGCAAAGGATTTTCCTCAAGGCTTCAACTTAGTGCATCAGTGCATTGGGTAAGGAAGCCACCTGCGACCAGAGAGAGCCACCAAAGGGAGCAGAAAAAAATCCGTGGACTCCCACAAAATCGTTTGTTTTCCCACCAGTAAGAGTGGAAAACCACAGGGCATTGGCTAGAGTGCTAAGATGTGTTTTGTCTCCATACTGGGGAAGAAATAAGCACAGACTCAAAGATTTTTGTGGTCTAGTCTATCAAAGCTTAAAAGCAAGCCTCCAGAGAATTAAGCTGTTTCTGTTATCACATGCTGGAAAAAAGCTCAAGAGTAGTTAAAGGAATACAGAAGTATACACTGGAAATGAAGGTGAAATCTACAGTATCTTGTGTCCAATAAAATGTTCGCAGACCCTCAAACAGGAAAATACAACCCAAAGGGAGAGGAAACAGAGCATTCAGAAATGACAAATGGCAAAGACAGAATTGATATAAAAGATCACTGAAGTAGTTACTATAAGTTACTGTATTTCACCAAGTTAAAGCAGTTATATAATACTTATAAAACAATTAATGCATTCTGTATGTACAAAAATGTACAGAAAAGATTGAGTATGTGAAATCCAAATGAAACTCTGTAGTTGAAAAATACAATGTCAGAGATGTAAAATACACCAAATGGAAATAGATTTGACACTGCAGAAGAGAATTAGTGAACCTAGAGACAGCAACAGAAGACCTGAAGATGAAACTATATATTGTTTACAAGAAACCGTAAAACGGAAAACATGGGAAAAGATCTACCATGTGAACACTAATAGAATACTGGAGTACATATATTAGTATCAGACAAAATACATTTCTAAACAATATCATAAAAGGTAAAAGGGATCATTTCATAATGTTGAAAAGTCACTTCATCAGAAAGACCTAACAATCTTAAATTTGTTTTCAAATTTAAAGTCAAAAGCTTTGAAATACAGGAAACAAGAACTTCATGTATTCTTACGGAAATCGACCTCCATAATTACAGTTGGAAATTTCCATATAAGTATCTCTAGCAATAATTGATGTGACAAATAGACAAAAAAACTAATAAAGCTATAAAAGAATACACATGAACAATAATAACTTGTATGAGTGCGCTTTTATCACATACTCCATGCAGCCCCAGCTGAGTAAATGTTCTTTAGAAGTGCACATGAGAGGTGCCTGGTTAGCTCAGTGGACTCAGCAACCAACTTCAGCTCAGGTTATGATCTCATTGTCCCTGACTTCAAGCCTTGCGTCGGGCTCCACACTGGGAGTGTGGGGCTTGCTTTAGACTCCCCTCTCTCTCTCTCTCTCTCTCTCTCTCTCTCTCTCTCCCCCCCTCCCTTTTCCACTTATACTTTCTCTCAAAATAAATTTAAAAAAAAGTGCACATGAAACATCACTTAGAATATGTCCAGGACCTGAAACAAGTCCCAATAATTTTAAGAGGATTCATATAATACAAAGTATGTTCTTTGACCATAATGGAATAAATTAGAAATCATTAACAGAAAGGTATATTGAAAAACGTAAATTATCTGAAAATGAAATGACACACTTTTCAACTGAATGAAAATACAACATTTCAAAAACTTGGGGAAATTTGTAGCCCTAAATAACTATATTAGAAAAATTACAAGTCTAAACTCAAACAAAAGTAAGGAGATAAGAAGTGAAAGTCGAAAGAGCAAATTGAAAAACAAGAAGATTAATGAAACCAAAAATATTTTGGAAAGCTCAATAAAGTTGATAAACCTCCAGCCAAAAAGTTGACAAACAACAGCGATGGGTCAAATCTAGTTTGCTGCCTACTTTTGTACAGCCTATGAGCTAAGAATGGCTTGTATATTTTTGAAAGGTTATTTTAAAAGGATAGATGGAGATGGGGGAGGCAGAGAAGGAAAGAGACAGCTGGAAGGAGAAGCAGTGGCAACTATCACAGCTGGCCCACAATGCCTAAAATATTTACTAGCTGGCTCTTTACAAAGTTTGCAAACCCTTGCTGAAGCCAGACTAATCAAGAAAAGAAAAGGAAAGAAAAAGATCAATTCTCAATACCGGGAATGAAAAGGAACAATCACTACAGACCCGATCAACATTTTAAAAAGATCATAAGGAAATACTAAAAACAGCTTTGATCCTAATTTCAACAACTTGGATAAAATGCACATATTCCTCGGAAGACACAATTATGGGGTTGAATTGTGTTCCCTTAGGGTTCCTATTTTGAAGCCCTAATCCCCAGTACCTCAGGATGTGAGCGTATATGGAGATAGGGCCTTTAAAGAAGTAACTAAGTTACATTGAGACTGTTAGGATATGCCCTAATCCAGTCTCACTTGTGTCCTTTTGAGAAAAGGAGATTAGGGCACAGATACACCGGGCAAAGCATGCACAGCAGAATAACCATGTGAAAAGGCAGCAAGACCGGAGCCATCTGCAAGAGGCAGGCCTTAGGAGAACCCAACCCTGCTGGCACTTTGATCTGCATTTCCAGCCTCCAGAATTGTGAGCAAATATACTGTGGTTTAAGCTGTCTGACCCGTGGTATTTTGTTATGGCAGGTCTAGCAAACTAACACATAGACACAAACTACTGTAGCTCACTCTAGAAATAATAGATCCCTGAGTAGCCCCTATATCAAAGAAAGTGAATATGGAGTTTAAAACCTTTCCATAAAGAAAACTCCAGGCCCACATGGCTTTTATGGTGAGTTCTTGCCAAATACTATAGTGTTCTGGAAAACTGAAGAGAAAGAAATTCTTCCCAATTCATCCTATGAGGCCAGGATGTACCTGGCTGTCAAAACCAGAATAATAACAAGAAAACAAACCGATATTCCTCATGAGCATAGGTGCAAAATTTCTTAACAAAACTCTGGCAAATTAAATCCAACAACATATAAGAAATACATATACTGTACCCAACACAGGAGACCCTAAATGCATAAAGCGAATACTAAGAGACATAAAGGGAGAAACAGCAATACAATAACAATAGGAGACTTTAGTACCCCACTTACATCAATGGGTAGACCATTTGGACAAAAAGTAAGAAAACATCAGCCTTAAATGACATGTTAGACCAGATGGACTTAGTGGATACATATAGAACATTCCAACTAGAAGCAGCAGAGTACACATTCTTCTCAAGTACATATGTAACATTCTCCAAGACCTATCACATGTTAGGCCACAAAACAAGTCTTCATAAATTTAAGAAGACTACAATATGAGTCATCTTTACCTACCACAATGGTATGGAACTGGAAGTCAATTATAAGAAGAAAAAAATTCACAATATGTGAAGATTAAAAATATGCCAGGGAATAATGAATGTGTCAATGTAAAAATCAAAATAGAAATTTAAAAATTCCTTGTGATGAATGAAAATGGAAATACAACATACCAAAATTTATAGAATGCAACAAAAGCATTTCCAGGAGGGAATTTCATAACGATAAATGCCCGTATTGAGAAACAAAAATCTCAAATAAATAACCTAGCTTTATAACTCAAGGACTAGAAAAAGAACAAATGAAACCCAAAGTTAGTAGAAATAAGGAAATATTTGAGCAGAAGTAAATGAAATAGAGACTAAAGGACAATAGAAAAGATCAGTGAAATTAAGAAATCATTCTTTGAAAAGATAAAACAAAATTGACAAACCTTTAGATTCACCAAGAAATAGAGAGGGCTCAAAATCAGAATGCAAGAGGAGACGTTACAACTGTTACCACAGAAATATAAAGGATCATAAGAGATTACTACCAGATATGCCAACAACTTGGACAAAACAAAACAAGGATAAATTCCTAAAATAGAAAAATCTGAATGGACCAATTATTAGTAAGAAGATTGAATCAGTAATCAAAAACCTCCTGACAAAAAAAGTCCAGGACCAGATGGCTTCATTGGTGAATTCTACTGAACATTCAAAGAAGAATTAATAGCAATATCTTCAAACTCTTCAAAAGAATAAAAGAGGAGGAACACTTCCAAACAAATTTCATGAGGTCACATTACCCTGATACCAAAACTAACAAGGATACTACAGAAAATCACAGGCCAATAAACCTGATATATAGATGCAAAAAATCCTCAACAAAATATTAGCAAACTGAATTTTACAATACATTAAAAAGATCAGACACCATGATCAAATGGGATTTGTTCCAGAGATGCAAAAGTCATTCAAAATCTCCAACAGTTAGAGATACTGCATTAGTAAAATGAAGGATAAAAATCATACCATCTCAATAGATGCAGTAATAGCATTTGGTAAAACTCAATATCCATTTATCATAAAAACACTAAACAAAGTGGGTATGGAGGGAACATACCTCAGCCTAACAAAGCTCATATATGACAAGCTCCCAGTGAACATCATACTCAATGGTGAAAAACTAAAAACTTTTCCTCTAAGTTCGGTAATAAGATAAGGATGCCCACTGTCACCACTTTTCTTCAACATTGCATTGGAAATCCTAGCCAGAGAAATTAGGCAGGAGAAAGAAAGAAAAGGCATCCAAATTAGGAAAGGAAAAAGTAAACTGTCACTATTCGCGTGTGACATGATACTATATATAGTAAACCCTAAAGACTCCAACTAAAAAAACTGTTAGAACTAATAAATTTAGTAAAATTGCAGGATACAAAATCAATGTACAAGAAACCTGCGTTTCCATACACAAACTATAAGAAAGAAATTAAAACAACCCCATTTACAATTGCATTAAAAATAATAAAATATCTAGGACTAAATTTAACCAAGGAGGTGAAAGTCCTCCGCAGTGAAAACTATAAGACACTGATGAAAGAAAATGAGGAAGACACAAATAAATGAAAAGATAGTCAATGTTCATGGATTGAAAGAATTGATATTAAAATGTACATACTAGCCAAATCAATCCACAGATTCAGTGCAATCCCTAATAAAAGTCCAATGACATTTTTCATAGAACAAATGATCATAAATTTTGTATGGAATCACAAAGGACCTTAAATATCCAAAGCAATATGATGAAAGAAGAACAAAGCTGGAAGCGTCCCACTTTCTGATTTCAAACTATGTTATAAAACTATAGCAATCAAAACAGTGTGGCATTGGCATAAACACAGACACGTAAGCCGATAGAACAGAATAGAGTCCAGAAATAAACTCACACGTTTATGGCGAATTGATTTATAACAAGGGAACCAAGAATATACGATAGGAAATGACAGTCTTTTCAATAGCTGATGTTGGGAAAACTGGACCAAAATCCTACGCGTACACAAAAATAAACTCAAAATAGATTAAACACTTGAATGTAAGTCCTGAAACCATAAAACTACAAAAAGAAAAGCAGTAAACTCCTTGACATCAGCCTTTTTTTTTTTTTTTACATCCGTCTTAATGATGATTTTTTTCTATCTAACTCTAAAAGCAAAGGCAACAAAAGCAAAAATAAAGAGGTGGGGCTACCTCGACTAAAAAGCTTATGCACGGCAAAGGAAATCAACAAAATGAAAAAAGGCAACCTACTGAATGGGAGAGATTATTTGCAGATTATATATCTGATAAGGTTTAGTATCCAAAATACATAAAGAACTCATTAAAGTCAACAGTTACCAAAGAAGATATATAGACGGCCAACAGGTACATGAAACGATGCTCAGCATCCCTAATCATCAGGGAAATGTACATCAAAAGCACAGTGAGATGTCACCTCACCCCTATTAGATTGACTATTACCAAAAAGACAAGAGAGAAGTATTGGCAAGGATGTGGAGAAAGAGCAACCCTCTTGCACTGTTGGTGGGAATGTAAATTGGTACATATGCAAAACAGTATCAAGGTTCCTCAAAAAATTATAAGTAGAACTACCCTGGGTATTTGTCCAAAGAAAATGAAAACACTTAATTTTAAAATATATATGCATCCCTATAGATATTGCAGCATTATTTACAATAGCCAACGTATGAAAACAACCTAAATATATATATTCAGCCATTAAAAAAGAATGAAATCTTGCCATTTGCAATTATGCGTATGGACCTTGAGAGCATTAGGCTAAGTGAAATAACTCAGACAAATACTGTATGATCTCTCGTATATGTGAAATATAAAAATAAAAATGGGTGAAGAGGGTCAAAGGTACAAACTTCCTATAAAGTGATGATGATGATGATGATGATGACGATGGTGATGATGGTATATTGTTTAAGTGAGGTTTTTTCCAGGAATGCAAGGTTGGTTAAACATTCAAAAATCATATAATCATATTAACAAACTATTAGTGATGAAAAATAGGCTGGCAAATGGTAAGCTTTCTGCTCAAATTAAATCAGCTCACCCAAATAGTCACAGGCACAGCTGGACAGCAACATAAGTCTAAGATGATGGCCTATCTCTATGAAATATATGCAGTGGTGGGAGAGATGATGAGTTCTTGTTATAATTGGATGTGAAGGGGAGAGCTGGAAGATTCTGCACTAAACTAAAAAATAAAAGAGTTTTTCTCTTGCCAACTGCCCAGGTCAACCCCTTCGGAGGGGGCACAGAAAGGGAAGTGTTTCTCCAGTGCCAGTTTCAGCCACATATAGAAGCATCAGTGGTAGAAAATAAATACTCTCTCACAATACTGCTAGGATTGTCATTTTTAATATGTACATTTTAAACTATTGGCCTCTGCAATAAGATATGAAAAGGAGGAGGGGATGATAGAAATATGTAGACTTGTATTACATATTTAGAAAAATCTAGACGTAATAAACCTTAAAATTAATAAAACTTTAATAGCTGGGTGCAACAGTAATTCTATATTAAAACAACTCCTAAAAACATAAAATGTGTTTTTAAGTCACCTTAAAGGCTCATGAAAAGAATACCAAAATGATAAATGCTTCACAATAAATTGAAAGATTTGTGTTAACATAAAAAATTCTTGAAAATAAAAATTCTTTTTTTTTAAGTTTATTTATTTAGAGAGAGAGAGAACAAGAGCAGGGGAGGCACAGAGAGAGAGAGAGGGAGAGAAAGAGAACCCCAAGCAGGCTACATGCTGTCAGCACAGAGGCACACACTGGGCTTGATCTCATGAACTGTGAGATCATGACCTGAGCAGAAACCAAAAGTTGGTAGCTTAACCGACTAAGCCCCTCAGGTGCTCAGGAATACAAATTCTTATATAAATGCCAAAGCAAACCACGTGCCTGGTTAGAAAGGTGATTATAAATTTATGGAGTTATTTAGTTAACATTATTTGTTAAAAGCATTGTAAAGTATAAAGTTATCATCTTCATCCAGGCCCTGATCTCCCTGTAATCTATACACCGCAGCAGCCAGAATGACCTCTTAAACTGTAACTTAGAACATATTGCTTGCTTAAATTTTTCCAGCAGCTTCCCACTGTTCTGAGAATAAAATCCAAAGCCCTTACCACATGCTATTCAGTGCTACACGACTTACTCCTTGGTTGCCTTCCTAGCATCATTGTGTCACCACTTTGCCTCGCCCTCGACATTTGAGACACCCTGAGCACAAACTTGCTCTTAGAGCATACTAAGTTTTTGCTTTGAAGCTTCCGCCCTTCCTATTTCTTGTTCGTTTTGGCCTGAGGGGTCTTCTCTGATCATTCAGTCGAAATAGACCCTCACAGTGAGTTTCTACCAAGTCATGTGATTTTATAGCAATTGCCACTATTTAAGATAGCTTTTTCATTTTCCTATACACTTTGTATTTGCCGATCAGCCCTCCTCTTTGCTAGAAGGATAACTCTATAAATGTAGATGCCTTGATTATGAATTAACACAAGCAGAACAATTAATTCCTAGCTATTTCCATGAGGCTCACCCCTGTAGCTTCAGAACCTGGGACAGTTATCTGGACCATATGAGGTGCCAAAGAAATATTTCTTTAAGGAGCATTGAATATCACAGAATGAATGTTGAAAAAGCATAGAATTCAAAAGCATAGAATAACATATGTACCAAATCAATACATTCTTTTCAACTTAAGACTTATGTAATGTTATGTAAATATGTAAAATGACTTATGTATTCAAAGATGACTAAAATTAAAATGATAAGAAAAGAATGAAACACAATACTTTTATAACCTTGGGGTAGAGAACTTGAGTTTTCCTCACATGACTGTCTCCCAGCCACCCAGTTGCCCTCTCTGGAGCCTCTCTTGTTTCTAGTTCTTTGGTATCTTCTACAGATATTTTAAATATATGTATGCAAATTTGTGTTCACGTGTGTGTTTATAGATAAATAGATGGATGGTGGCTAGCTAGCTAGAATCTTTTTTCTTTCTCTCTTTTACCAAATCGATGGCCAGGAGTGAATTAGTGAATCTAGGTCTTCGCAACCTCTTTATCACAGAAGGCAGTTAGAATGGATTTCCAAACTGCGCGTCAGCTCTGTCCCACTGCGTCAGGGTTCTCATATCTAAAATTTCATTTTACAATTTAAGCAGTAATCTCTCTCTCTCCTCCTTCCGCCCTTTCAGTATACACAGATTTTAAGAGAAAGACTGAGAGAATCGTTTCATGATGTTCAGTCTGTAGAGCCTCCGTTCGACGACTCGATTGCTGATATAGGTAAAGAATGGAAGAGCGCCCTGGCAAAACTAAAGTTTGCCAATTCGTATAGGATGGAGCCATTGAAAAAATTCCAAGCTCACTCAGTGGAAACCAAGGTCCAGCAGATATTACAGGTAGGTTGATAAGTATATATGAAAGCAATATCTTAACTTTGGCGGTTTGATAAACTATATTAAGATTTATGACCATATATTTACCCTGGTCGATTTTTTGTACCGTATCTCTGAAAATATGAAAGTACTTTGTATTCATACTCAAGAATCTTTACATTGATGCTATGAGCTAGATTTAAAGGAAATATTCTTTTGTTATTTCATTCAACTCTTAATTATCCATAAATTATTTATCCCTCAGGTTCTACGTTTTCCTGCACTTGGAGGAATGAGTTAAAACACACTGTGTATGTGTATGTGTGGAAGCTTGGTTCCTCCACACTAACGCATCTAAGGACAGGCAGCCGCCAGCGATGCATAGGTTTTCTTCTTCAAACTGACTGGAATCTCAAGTTCCTTTAAGACAGTTGTTTGAAACTCAGACACTTGTTTCCAGGCTAGTCCAAAAAAGCATCTTCAATTTTATGAACCTGATACTGTATTAACAACATTAGTTCCAATATTATCTATACTAGTATTGGTATCTGAAGGCTACATTGTTCAGATGAAGATAATTCCTTCATCACTTTTCTTAACAAAGGACAAAATTAAATTTTTTTACTTATAGAAAGTTTGAGGGACCACTTTTTCTGAATCTCCTTTTCGTCTGTGGTATCTAGTTCTGGGCACCAGGTACCCAGGCGTTTTTCCGATGGCCGGTTCCCCTGCGGGATTCCACCAAGTCTGATTCTACCCCAGATCTGCTCGTTTCAAAGTTACCTCCCCTCCGGTTTACAAGGTACATTCCTTTAGTAACAACTGATGTGAGCTAGCTATTGGGAAGAAAGTATCTAATTTATTTTACATAAATGGTTAATACTCCTTTAATCATAGCGAAGCTAATTCTTTAAGTGAATTAACTTTTATTAATACAGAAGAATATTTAGGAGGCCTACTCTAACCTCGCTCCACTACCGTACACAGATACATTCCTAACCTAAACTAATAATTGTTAGATGATATTTGGCAATGATATTATGGCTCATGGCTTCAGGAAATAAAGAAATTCAACTCAATTTGATACATTAAAATAATTATTGATTACTTTCTTCTCTTATCTAATTAACAGCAAGCATTTGTGACATGAAAGTATACATTATGGTGTGTCCCTTGCTTGGCCTTACTACGTAGACTTGAGTTCAGATTTATTGATTTCAAATTGTCTTTACATATGATAATTTACAGAATTGCCCTGAGCATGATGGGGCCTAAAACAGCTGACTGGATATGTAGGTGGATAACTGGAGTCATAGAGAGGCCAGGGATTTTCCCTTGGGTTCATGGAAAATTCGACATAGTTCTACATGCAGAAATAGTGTATCCTGACGGAGCTTGTGAGTATCTTCCTACAGCAAGCACCGATACTTGTTAAATAAGAGCATCGGGGTAGGCAAACCCTGACGTCTGTTGGGCAGATTCGGAACAGAGAATGGATGTTGGTAGGTGTTTGAAAGATGGAAGCACAGCCAAATGCCTGAGGGAAATGAATGCTTCTAGACCCAGTTTTAGGTCCCGCAGCATTCTAGAAGGGAATCAAAATAAAAAACAAGAGAATTTCTTTGGTTTTACTTGCCTGTAAAATTAGCTAGTAGGAGTTCATTTGTTATCGCGGGACCCAGAACTGCGGTTAATTCGTCATTGGTCCACGTCAGTCAGTCAAAGGCACCTGCCTAGACTGGGTGGTCCAGTCTGCTTCCGGTTTGTAGGAAGGCCTCGTGCTTCGTGGCTCACATCTCTCTCCCTAGCTGTGATTAACCCACAGCAGACATGACGAGACACTTTCCATCTTGGTGCTCTCTGGGAGTCCACGCAGACAGCAGTAGAGTGCGAAGCCACGGGGGAGAGGGCTGGAGAAGTGGCTTTGGTTCAGGAAGACTGTGGAAGACGGGAATCGCAGAGTACAGGCTCTGGTCCAGGAAACCCAAGATTTAGGAAAAGTCTGAGTTTTAGCAAATATGTAAATTATGAAAGATATCCTTCGTCTACCCTAAGAATTCTCAAAAACATCCTTTTAAAATTCCTGTGTCTCCCTCCTAACTGTTGGATGGGGTGATCTAGTGAAGGAAAACTTACAGCCTGCGCATTGGTAATGAAGATTAATTGAATGCAATTAAAAACCAAAATAAATTTGATTTGACATTGTCATTGAAATAAATTGGTAAGCACAACATTCGTTTCATATCATTTGGTTAGGAATGCACGTATTTTTTTAAGATATATATATTTTTTAGATACATGTTTCCTTGAGTTTTTATGTAGAAAGTATTTAGTTTGAAAACTAAAAATGTTTTCCCTATTTTTTTTAAAGGAAAGTCTTAAAGATGTCAAATATGACGAAAAAGTCTTCTCCCATTTGTCACTTGAATTAGCAGACCGCATATTGTCGGCAGTGAAGGAATTTGGGTACCACCGTTACAAGTTCATTGTAAAAGTACTATTTATCCAAAAGACCGGTCAGGCGATAAACGTAAGTACCACAGTGGCCCAGCATCTGTCGGGTAGAGCTCTAAGGTCTCCTCCGTGGTGACGTGACGATTGTTGCGGTGCCCGCCTCCAAGGCCCCGGGCGCCTCTCTAAGGAAGGATGATTTTGTTAAGTAAATCTTCTTTCACCGCTTGTTATTTGAAAAGTCCTAACCCAGAAACGGCAGTTTTCTATTGATAATTTACTAAGTTGTATGGCTATCCTGTTCTCGACCACACCAAATTGGACAACTTAATGTCATTTGATCACTAACCAGCACATTTATTCTGAGTACTAACGGGCGCGAGGTACCGAGAACAAGAGAACGATGGGACGCGGACCATGGCTGTGATCCTCAGGGCGGTTTCCCTGCACTCGCGGAAAGCAAGCGATGCAGACTGGGGTGTAGGGAACGGAGTAGTGTGGACGCGGGAACGTCTAGGGGTCGGAGTCCGGTCGGCCTGGTGGGAGCCTGGCGGCGACGGTCACAGCCCGCGGCCCGGGCTCCTCGCCTATAAAATGCGGGCGAACTACCTCCTGGCTCGAGCCGCTCCGGGCCGCAGGGACGGGCCGCGGTACGTCCTCAGCGGGGTCTCCGCCCGGAGTCCTCGGCGGGGGGCGAGGCCGGCGCGCTCGTTTACGAACGCGAATACGCGCCTCTGGGCCGCGGGACAGGGCCGTGCGGCGGCGGCGTCTGACGCGCAGCCGGAGGAGGGAGACGCGTCCGGAGCCGGCGGGGCGCTGCCGGCCACCCACGAGCCAGCAAGACGGACACGGTCCCGGCTCCTGGCCGGAAGAGACCGCCACCGCCTACTTTTAGATGGTGGTAGGTGCTCCCGGGAGAAAATTAGGTAGAAATTTGACAGAGTGGCAGAGCGGCCACTGGGGTGGTCTGGAGGCAGGGAAGTCCCCCTAAAATCCACATGACGAGAAGCAACCAGCTGTGCCAGAGACCAGGGAGGAGAACTTGCAACCCGAGAAAACATGAGCGCGAAGATGCTATAGCAGGCAGAGGGCCGGCCCGGCCCGGGGGTTAGCCTAAAACGACAGCCATTTGTTTGCTCATCACTCTGTGGGGCCGCCCAGCTGCAGGGGCTGGTCACTCTGCTGTCTCCCTGACGCCCTGGCCTCCCGGTCACTCTGCTGGTCTCCCTGACAACCTGGCCCGCTGGTCATTCTGCTGGTCACTCTGCTGGTTTCCCTGGTGCCCTGGCCCGCTGGTCACTCTGCTAGGCTGCGGGTCCAGGATGGCCTCACTCACATCTGACAGCTGGTGCTGGCTATTGGTTGGGGCACCTGGGACCTCCTGCACGTGAGCCGCCGTCCTCCAGGGGACTGAGTGGGTTTCCTTATGTGGGGGTCTCCTCACAGCGCTCTGCGAAGGCCGGAGCAGAAGACCTCTGGAGACTTCGATGCAAAGTTACCCATCACATTCTTTTGCTCAGAGTGAGTCCCCAGGTGAACTGGTACTCAAGAGGAGGAGAAACAGACTCCCGCTCTGGGAGAAAACACAAAAGGTTCGTGGCTGTTTAGAACCACCGTGGAAAAGTAGGCGGTAGTCAAACTGTGTATGGCCTTGTGAGTGAAGCAAAGGATTTAGAATTTTCTCCAGCGGCCAGCTCGTATAAGCAATGCCATTTCTTTATTTCTGAACAAGGTTCTGACAGACTTTCATTGGAAAATATGGTAAGGCTGAAAAGAAAAATTCATGGACTATGACGCGGCAGAGAGTAGTGCGTGCGGAAGTCTTAGACCTAGTTTCCGGGGGCTCCCGCTCCTGCCCTGGACACTCTCTGCTAAGGTCGAGTCTTCGCGTCAGATGGGACTGGCTCCAGGGAGAGGAGGGGGCCCAGGAAGCATCACTGTTGAGTCTTGAGGAAAGGGGAGATTGGACAAACTGCTTTTTAAGTATCCCTTTCTAAGACACCCATCTTTTAAAAAAATATCGAACTTGTATAGACTTAAAAATTATTTCTTAACGTGTTCAATCTAAGGTTGGTCTTTCAAAATTGGTCTGTCGCAGGTTGCCAGCAGATGGATCTGGGACGTGGCATGGGACAGCTGGGTTGCTGCGAAACATGAAACGGAAACCTACGTGGCCTTGGCCCTGGTGTTTGCTCTTTACTGTGAGTAGGGAGTGTTTACACCTCAACTTTGCAGAGACCCGGGCCGCAGCAGACCTGTGAACCTCACACTGGGCGCCGATTCCCTGCGCTCTGGGCTCCGGCTAAGGCGTCGTTGTATTACTGTAACAACAAACAAGTAAAAGCTGGATTTTTTTTTACCTTTATAACTTACTAGTTATCATATTTATTAACATTCTGTTTTCCCAAAGTATAAAACTATGAATGGTACATAGAGATAGATAGACAGATATGAATATATAAGTGCTTAGAGTAGATTCTAAGGTAGGGAAATTATTCATCACTCTTGTTAGATTTAAGACAATCAGAATTTGCTAGAAGAACTTATGACACAACCTTATAAAATGTCAAATAAAGTAAATGTTAAAATAGATTTTGGAAAACTCCTAAAGGCAGAAGTATTTTTGAACAGTATTTTAATATGTTATATGCATTCTTTCAAAAGGAATTACCAAGTTTGAAAGAAAGACATTTATGCATTTAATGCATCCCTAACCAATCAAAATCCTTAAAATGTGTGGGTGTTCTATTTGTTAGTCTGTTAGTTAAGTTCTTTTTACCTGGGGGAACTGAAACACCTAGTCCACTAGTTTATTTAAAAAAAGAGAGAAGGGCATCTGGGTGGCTCTGTCGGTTGAGAGTCCAACTTTGGCTCAGGTCATGATCTCACGGTTCATGAGTTCGAGCCCCATGTAGGGCTCTGTGCTGACAGCTCAGAGCCTGGAGCCTGCTTTGGATTCTGTGTCTCTCTCTCTCTCTGCCCCTTCCCTGCTCATGCTCTCTCTCTCTCTCTCTCTCTCTCTCCCTCAAAAATAAACATCCGGTCTCCTGCACGTTTCCCTTAGAGCTTCCCTCCCGCCACGAAGCCCCCTGCCCACCCCCCTTCCCCAAGCTGAATGGAGGCTTTATGCCAGGAGAGCCCCTACCTGCTGGCCGCCCCCTCCGCATGAGCCGGCAGAAGGGGCCGTAACCCTGGGGCCACTGGGCCCTCCTGCCAATAGTCAGGACCTTAACTTCTGAACCACTTTCCCAGAGTCCTTGGGGAGCCCGAAGGAGGTGTCACATGAGATCTGACGTGGATGCTCCTTCAGCCACTAGAGATCTGCACCCTGCTGCTCCGGCTTCCTGCCCCTCAGAGCTTTCAGGCTTCCCAGAGCTCCTCTGTACTCCCACCCTCTCCTCCAGAGGTATTTTGAGTTTCTTTTGCCTAACAAGGCCTGGCTTGTCCCCAGGGAAGAGTCCGGGTGCCGTGGAAGGGAGGTATAGGCAACGCAACCCCAGGACCTAAGGGGACATCAGACCAAAGAAAAAGGCTGCACCCAGCTTGCCGAGAAATGGTTTGTGAAGGGGACGTGCAGGTAGAAGGGTGTCTGGGGGGCTGGGGGCAGGGGACGAGTAGGCCTCCACAACCCTACCTTCCTTAAGATCTGCTTTTCTAGCCCCAGGGGCTGCGCGCCGAGGGGGATGGTTGAGAATCTGTGTGTCTCCTAGTCCCACCTCCAGGCCAGAGCGGACAGGGGGGCCCCAGGCATGGCCGGACAGGAGGAAGAGGGGGCACGGGCGGGGCTGCACCCCAGGAAGCTGCAGGTGGCAGGGCGGTCCTCACGGGCGGGCTTGTCTCGGTCGTACTTGTCTCGGTCGGACTCACGTCCCCACCGCACCCCCACGACGGCCCCTCCAGCGAAAGCTGCCGGGAGGTACTGGCGCGGCCCGCCGGCCTTCAACCACTCCAGCTCCGGCAAAGCCTGCTGCGGGGGTTCACGCCTCTTCGCGTGTGCGCCGCCACTGCCCCCGGCCCCCGGCTTGTTCCTTCTGGTCGGTTACTTGGAGACTTGCGCTAGGGGTCCCCAGCCCCCATCTCCACTCAACTCCTGCTGTCGCTCTTTGTGACTTCGACACCACGCAGGTGACTGTCCCCTGAGGCAGTCCTCCCTCAGGCACCGTCTGGTGTGCACACGGTTTAATTGCCAGGCACTAGTCCAACAGCACCGGTCGGTGCCTCAACGACACGGGCCCGATTTCAGTGACCACGTTAGCTGAGGGGTCGCACCGGCTACAGGCTCCGCGGCCAGCTCTCGGGGCCGGGTCACTGTGCGAAAGACCCGCATGCGTTATGAGCCTCCTCGCAAAGCCTGCCGGTGACGAGGCCCCGCGCTTCAGGTGCCGGCGGGTCAGGGCACAGCACGGACAGCAGGCCGTGTCTCCTGTCGCCGCCTTGTCTCCGGTCACAGCCCCATGTGCTCTTTTACAGAAAGGAGCTGCCGAAAGAAAACTGTTTTACATTAAAATTTTGTTTTCTAAAACTTGCCACAAAAGTTGAAAGTGCACTAAAGAAATAAGCCATGAGGATGCTGGAAACAGAGTTGGATGCGATTGGGAAATTCGAAAATGACAAGAGCAAAGCGAGCCAGGATGAGGCCTAAGCCCGCATGTCGGACCGGTGCGTGGAAGAAACTTGGTAAGGTGGGATCCACATCTTTTAGCATAAATTGCTCGAGGAACAGAAAGACTTTCTTCTTCTTTGATGGAGGACAATGACAATGATACTGACGATGATAATAATAAATCCTAACCAGTTTGGCCGGCACGCAGGCCGAGTGCTGACGTTAGTTGCTGTTGGGCTAGGGCAGAGGGAAGGCTCCATAAAATGGAAACCGACCCAAGATGGCCGAAGTTCCCGCCACAGCCCTGGGAGGCGGACACGTCATTCCAGGAGACCAAGAGGACTTTGACAAGCGGACAAGGTATCCTATCTGCTAATACGAACTCGTCACCAGTTTCAAAATCTCCTCCCCAAACCCATAAAAGCCCTTAACCTCCGACCCCGGGCGCCACTTCCCCCGACTCCTCTCTTTCGAGTCGCGGAAGTTTGCCCGAGGGTGCTTGCAATAAAGTGTACTCTCAGACCACACTGTGCCTTGGCGGTCTTACTTTTATCCATCAGCGACTCGTGACCTTACAGTTGCCATGTTGAAAGAATACCATGCTTGCACAGAGGGACCAGCAGACAAGCTTTTACCGCAGCCAGGTCAGCTTTTATCGTCTTGGAAGTGCACGAGACGCGCTTAGCGATTAGCGCTGAGCTCCCTGGTTAAGCCGCGGGCCCAGACCAGGGCGCCGCTGGGAAACCCGCACCGGGATTCCACAGATCAGGCGGGGCGGGTGGTTGTGACAAAGGGTGAAGATGTCTCAAGGAAGCGACACTGATAATGACTTCATATTGAAGACACTTAGAGACACTTCATAGCGCTGACACTGCAGGACAACATGTTGGGAGGAGTATGACAACTTATCAAGGCCCAGGAAAGGGAAGTTGCGGTGTGGGAGGGCAGGCACCGTTCAGCTAGTCTTGGTAAAGTTTTTACACAGAGATTAATGACTAATTCCCAGTGTTTTTCATTTTAAAATACAGGGTACTAAATAAATTAGTTTTACAATTAAAAGAATTCTCTATACATTTACGGTTGGCAGTAAGGGAGTTTTAAATGTTTCACCAAAAGTTTTTTTAAGTCATTGGACAATTATAATTTTTCTCTTCCATCATTAAGATCACTTTGCATGGCTTTGGCTTCTGTGTTCGTTTTTATAGTCCTGTGCGCTCATGAAAACTAGGACGTCTGTACTCTGGCTTCTCAATTCCTTGACCAACTCACCCTGAGTGGCCTTGTCTGTTGCCACCTTGGTCACCTACTCCTGGGTTCATCTGTAGACTTTGCCATCATCGATGACGTGGGAAACAAAGGCAGAAAGACATGTGATAAAATTAAATTTCCTTGTAACCTGCCGCCCACCGACAGATACTTAAGGCGGGCAGAGTAACACCTCCTTCCAGGAACTTCCTACTGTCTTAATGTTAACGCTTTGCTAGAGGGGAAAACAACCTCAGCTCGACAACAGCCGGGCCAAGGGTGTCTGGGGAGTCCTCGTTAGCATACGAAAGGCCTTCTGGAGGCCCCCGTTTTGTCTTTACCTCCCCCAACCCCACAGTGTATCCCAGTCACTCCCCGGGACCCCAGGGCGGCTCTTCCTGCCCTCAGGGACGGTCAGTGCTTTAACAAAACCACCCTGTTGTACCAAAGACTCTCAGGAACTCTTTCTTGGTCATCGGCTTGGAACCCCCACCATCCCTCCGAACCTCACTAATCGAAAGCAGTATCACCTCTGAAATCTCACATTCTAGCCGGTTATTCTCATGCAATCAGTTCCTGTCCTTAGAGCTCAGCACCTATAGAATCTTACTGAAATCTGTCAATGCACTTCACCGTTTCATAGCCTATCGTTATAATCACTCCCTTACGAACACAAATTCCTTTGCCCCTCTTACACATCTGGTAAAACCCTTGTGAACGAAAAGCATATCTATCCACTTTGGACTAGTCTGAATTCCACGAGCTAAATTTGAGAAAACGTGGAAAAACCAGACCGACTGGTCTCTATGTTCTCAACCACAAAACTCCAGCGGGCGAATCCCCTGGCACCCGAGGGACTCGGCCTCCCTGCTCTCCGCACCTCTTTCCTCCTACTTCCTACATTCTTCTCCTCTCCTCACTCTCAGTTGATGGCTTCACCTCATATTTCATTCAGGAAAGGAAGAGTATCAGAGGAAAATCGTTCCGGTTCTTCCACACCCAGTCTCAAAACCCATGTGCGTCTGCGGCCACGTTCTGTACTTTAAGTCGTCACAATGGATGGAGCGGGCTTCGTGCTGTCAAGGGTTTACCCGCACCTGTGCTGGCTTCCGGCCTCCCTCCCTCTGCTGCACCCTGAGTCCTCCTCTGCTCCTCCTCCTCAGCCTGCAAACGTGTCCCACCTTAAAGATGACACCCCACCTCCCAGCTGCCTTCTCTCTCCAGGCCTCCTTAAGGCCCAACTTCTCATACTGGCCACCTGCTCCCTCCTCACAGGGCTTCCCTCTAGTTTCTGAAGCTGCCACTCCTTCGAGACACCTCAAAATAATTACGTTGCTAATTCCCCCCAGATTGCTAAACACACTGGACTTTTTTCTCTCCTCTTATTCAACCTCTCATGTGACTCATTCACCAGTCCCTCCTTTGAAACATGCCATCCTTTAATTTACAATATCTGTCACTTAGTTTTCTGCTCCGTTTGTTTTTTAATGTTTACTTATTTATTTTGAGAGAGAGAGAGAGAGAGAGAGAGAGAAAGTGAGAGCGCGTGGAGCAAGTGGGGGAGGAGCAGAGAGAGAGAGGGAGAGAGAATCCCAAGCAGGCTGGGAGTTCATCTCTCATTGGAGAGACTGACATGGGGCTGGATCCCACCACTGGGTGATTGTGACCTGAGCCGAAATCAAGAGTCAAGGGTCTAGCCCACTGAGCCGCCCTGGTGCCCCTCTGCTCCTTCTCTGCTTTTTTTCAGCCTAGTATATAGTAAGGTGAATATAGTTTGGTGAATGAATGAATGATTCTTTATATTCCTATCACCTACTATAATTCTCAGTTCACACTTTCCAAAAAGTATTTGTGAAATAATTGAATGGACATTATTATTTTAATCCTACAAATGAGGAAATGGAGGGTCAAAGAGATTAAAAATTTATCCATTATTGATCACACAGTTATTAAGTGACTGAAACCAGTTGGTATTGAAACCAAAATCTTAACTCCTAATCTTTGTTCTCACCATTGTATCCTACAGTCGCCCTGTATATTTCACTCCTAATTCTTGGAATCTGCCTTTATTTACCCCAATCTCAAGCCACGTTGGAATGGTTGATGTACCTAAATATGCTTCCTATTTTTCCCCCTCTCAGTCTTTTTCAGGCTTGAAACCCTATTTCCATTTCCGGTTGTATATTTTCCTGTAATTGTCCTACCCGTCTCTTAAGATACTTTTCAAATTCTGTGTCAACCTTAAAATCTTAATTTTTGTACTCGCAAGTAAATTTTCTCCTACCTAAACTGCCTTTAATAACATTTACGTATTTGTATCATATTCAGCGTCGAAACTGCCCATAGGCAGGGACTGTAATCCACGGAGTGCTTCTTAATACTCTGCCTTACTGTGCATGCTGAAAGGCTGAATCAATATTATTTGACTTGGAATGAAGAGTTTTAAATTTGTGCCTGATCTAGAGACGGAATACCCAAGGGACAAGAGTGGACCTGAATAATTGAATGTATATGTATATACATTCAGTTGTGTAATGTATATTATATGTTCAGTTATATTCTAAATATCTATATGACTATATAACTTTATTGTTGCATTCTAACAGGAGAATCTGAGTGAGGGCTTCGTTCAGTTAAGAGAATTTGGGAAAAGTTGTTGATTTTTCTTGGTATTCTCAGGCTGTTTTCTTCAGCGGTCAGGGAAACACGGAGCTGGTTTGACTGAGATTGTGAGTGAAAGCAAGGTTTCGCTGAGGAGCCATTTGTGAATCTTGAGCTGTTGGTGCCATTTCTTCTCTGACGGGAATGTAAGTCTGGAGTGGGTGGGCCGGGAGAGTCAAAGTAGGTCCTTTGTATTAGGTCATGGGCTACAAGGAGTCCAAACATTTGCCCAAGTGTAAGTGAACACAATGAAAGGGAAGCCGCCTGGTACTCTAAATCCTAGAAGCTTTGTCTATTGCCCTGAAACAAATCATCCACGTTCGCAGCTAATAGTGTCTGCTGAGAGGTCAACTTTTAACAAACTTCTGGTACCCTTGTCATCACAACTGCCTGCCATGTCCTTTTAAGGTTCAGCTCCAAACGTGTGTGAGAAATGCTCAAAGAGTCGACGTGAAGTCCAACAGCTAGGATTAATAATAAATTCAGTTTGCAATAATCCTGAAGATTCAGGCCTTCTCCTCACTTTATTTATTTATTTATTTATTTTTTAAAGTTTATTTATTTTTGAGAGACAGAGAGATACAGAGCATGGGTGGGGGAGGGGCAGAGAGAGAGGCGGAGACACAGAATCCGAAGCAGCTCCAGCCTCTGAGCAGTCAGCACAGAGCCCGACGCGGGGCTCAAACTCACAAACCATGAGATCATGACCTGAGCCGAAGTGGGCCACTTAACCAACTGAGCCACCCAGGCGCCCGTCTCCTCACTTTACAGAGGGGACAGGAGGGATAATGACGGGCCAAGGCTGTGCAGCGAGCAAGGCGGGGGAGGTCGGGGCGCTCCCGTCCTCGCGGCCTTCCTAGCACAGCTCTGCGCGCGCGCTCTGCCCACCTGCCCCCCCCCCCCGGGGTCTGGGGCGCAGGCCGCTGCGTAGAGCCCATTCCAACCCAAAATTACACGCGTACGAGGTGGATTTCAGCCACTCTCACACCGTAGCGTTTTGACAGGCACTGAGGTGGCTGCGCGCAAACTTTTCACACGAAGGCGGCGGAGGGTGTCATTGGAACGCACGCGCTCCAGGGCAGGTGGCTCCGGAGCTGCGGAGAGCGCGAGGCCGCCAGCAGAGAACAAAGGCAGAGAGGCGGGCAGGGCGGTGGCCGAGGACAGCGAGCCAGGAAATGGGCAAGGGCTCTGACAGCCCCCCGAGACACAGCCCCCGGGGGCGGTGCCGGGACGAGAGGAGCCCGGGGGGGAGGGGGCGGGTCAGTCGGGATTGAGGGGGAGGGGCGGCCCCCTGGAGAGAGGGTCCTTGGGGAGAGAGGAGTAGGAGGACGGAGACCCCCGCAAGGGGGAGGGTGCGGAGGCCGTAGCGGAGGGTCCCTGGAGTGAGGGGAGGGGAGCGGAGGCGGGGACCCCTGAGGGGAGGAGTCGGAGGCAGCGGAGGGTCTCACTGGTGAAGAGGGAGGGAGGGGAGCGGAGGCGGGGACCCCTGAGTGGGGGAGTCG
>PITB01011941.1:0-55149 GCA_004024585.1 Paradoxurus hermaphroditus | reverse complement strand
GAGCCTGCTTCAGATTTTGTGTCTCCCTCTCTCTCTGCCTCTTCCTGGCTTGTGTTTTCTCTCTCTCTCTCTCTCTCTCTCTCTCTCTCTCTCTCTCTCAAAAATAAATAAACATTAAAAATATTTTTTAGGTTGTTTTGAAAAAGCAAAAGTTGTCATTGTCATCTGAAGTGGTCTTTTTATGTGACTTGAAATCTCAGCTCTGTCAGGTACAGAGTACCTTCTTTCCCATGCCTTGTAACAGGTACAAATGTGCTCAGCTGGGTTTAGGGTATTTCTGTCTCATTCTTTTATAGATAATATATAAAGAGAAGCCCATAGAGATTTTTTTTTGGTCTACTATTATGCTAAGTTTTCACTTGGCTAAATGAAGTGCCCCAAACATTATGTTCTGACAGTACAGGCTGCTGTTCCAAAATTTTATGTTGAATTATATTAATGCTTACCCAGAATTAGTTGTTTAGGGGAATGTAGGGAATATGGCATGAGTCACTATAAAAATGTTGATTTTGAGGGGCACCTGGGTGGCTTAGGTGGGTAAGCATCTGACTCAGCTCAGGTCATGATCTCAGGTTCATGCGTTCGAGCCCTGCGTCGGGCTCTGTGCTGATAGCTCAGAACCTGGAGCCTGCTTCGGATTCTGTGTCTCCCTCTCTGCCTCTCCCCTGCTTGTGCTCTTTCTCTGTTTCTCTCTCTCAAAAATAAATAAAACGTTAAAAAAAATTTATGTTGATTTAAGTTGTTAAATGTCATTTAAAAAACTGTGTATATCTAGTCAAATTGAAATTGTACCTTTACGCCACTTGTTTGGCGCCCACCTGTGCTGCTTTGCATGCTGGGAGGCATGCACGGGCCGTGGGACCTAATTGAATAATGGCTCACATTGCCACAGAAGTGAATCAGTCCCTCTCTGAATATATGTTAAATGCCCCAGAAGGCACATTCTGGCCTCAGCGAACCATTTGTCTTTCTACATGTCCTGTGACCTTTGCGTGACTAGGCTTCGTGGAATTCAAAGAGAAAAAAGTATGGTGCGATTTAAAACACACACACACGCTTGAAATGACTACAATGTCGTTATATAAAACATATATATATGTATATATACATATATACACCGTCACCTATTTCACCCATCCCCCACCCACCTCTCCTCTGGTAACTGTCAATTACCAGAACTTTTCTGAGTGCGAATGGGAATGTGGTCAGTAGTTTCTCTGGGATAGACTCCCTTCAGAGCCCCAGAGCCCATCCACTTTGTAACAGTGTCTGAGTCTCTTCATTCAGGCTGTGTGACCCTTCTGTCCAGAAACTCATTCTTAACTGCAGTGGGACATGGGATCTGATGCTCATTCTCTGCTGGCTGGGGTGTGAGACTCCAGTGGTAGAAACAGAGCGTCAGGAGCTGTGAGCAGGGCCAGACGCTCTTAGGGAGTGTGGACAGAAAAATGGAGCTGGTAAAACTGTGGCCACGTCAGGACTGCAACAGGTTCTAGGACCAGAAATGTCGGCTCCATCTGCTCCTGGGGGGAGACCTGGGTTTGGGCTAGCCGCCGCTCAAAGACTGCAGAAGCCACGCAGCCGAATGTCTGTTTTCCGTGGTTCGCCTTCCCCCAGGGTGCCCCTTGAAGCACACTGGTCTTCTCACTGCTACTTCCCCTTTCCGTTTAGTCTGTAATGTTTCTCCTTCTCTCTCAGCAGCGGTCAGCTGTGGCTTGGCCTGTCTTTACTCTTCTTTCTTCTGCTGACAGAAGCCACATTTTCCTTTGGGTTTAGACGGGGCTGACCCGAGTCTGGTCAATTGGCCCGGACCCTAGGCCAGAACAATGGACTCAGAAATGGGTCTTTAATTTAACAAGGTTCAATGAGTTTCAGTCCGGGGCTTTTGTTGAAACATTTTAGAAAGACCGGATTTGCTGAGGTGGTTGCAATGTCAGTCTGGAGATGCTGGTGGCAATCTTGGTCCGTGACGGGCCGTCTCATCCTCCTAAGCATGAAGCCTACACAGATATATATGGATTAAGAAAGAGAGAAAGAGATGGCGATAGAAAGATAGACGGAGTTAAGAAACAGAGGTAGAAGTAGAGAAATACCATTTGAGATCCTGGACACAACCATTCTTAAAAATGGAATTTTATTCCTTGATTTTTCAGTTTGGTGAACCATAACATTTCTCTTTCAGTTAAACTTAGTTGAATTTCCACCACTTGGCACCAGAAGAGTCCCACTCTCACTGATGTCCTTTGCTTAGAATCTTGGCCCTGCTCAGACTCAATCACGTATCCTTCTGTCTGAGGCTGAGCCCTGTCCCTTCCGCTTACTGGAGACCGCACAGTAATTTAGATTCTGGGCTTTTCCAGTTGGGGGTGGAGCATCAGGGCGGGAGGACTAGGATCCCGCAGGGATGAGGGACTTGGCTCAACCTTCAAACCAATGAGCAAACTTCCCTCCAAACCTGCCTTCACAAATGGTGAGGCTCACTATTTTATGTGTTTGGGTCAGTACTGACCATCTCAATAAGTATTTAATTGGCTTTTAAGATGTGCACACAGAGTGCCTCAGCAATTTGATAAAATTTGTGACCCAGTTGTTTTGTTGCATAGGACTCTTAACATTGACAGATGGAACAAGTACAGTAAATACTCCCAAATAGCTCTCCCCAGTGCTTTGTACTGATGTTTTGACTGGACAAAAATAGTGTTAGGTAAGTTAACCTAACACTATTTAAGAATTATAGGTTTGGATTGCAAATTGGAAGGCTTTGAGAGAAAAGCAAACCAAGTAATACATTCAGTTTCTGAGAGTGAGTAAGTACTTTTGTTTAGAGAGAGACTGATTTGGCAGTTGCTTTTAAGGAATGCTGACAAGTTTTGTTTGTGATTCTGTTTTTTTTGTTTTTTTTTTCCCCAAAAGGAGACAAATACAGTCTATAAGGGAAAATTAGCTTGAAGTTTGGTGAAGCTGTCCATTTGTCTAATTTTCCCATGTATACAGTGGAAATAGCCAGTGTCTTTTTTAAAATGTTTATTTATGTTTTGAGTGGGGGGGCTGAGGGGAAGGGGCAGAGAGAGACAGAGAATCCCAAGCTTATTCCATGCTGTCAGGGCAGAGCCTGACGTAGGGCTCGAACTCACAAACCATGAGATTATGACTTGAGTCGAAATGAAGAGCCAGGTGCTTAACCGACTGAGTCACCCAGGTGCCCCAGAATTATCCAGTGTCTTATCATAGTGCTCTGTTGACCGCTCAGAGAATCTTATATCTAAATCCATTTGCTAATTTACTAACAAAACCTGCTTATATGAGAAATAAAAAAGGCCATCATCCTGATGTTGACTTTTGCTCAGCAGCAGAGTCCCCTGCAGGTGTACATTGGCGGGGGGAGGGGGGGACGGTATGAAGAGAGCAGACCAGCCCTGCAGCTGTGGGCATCACATCCATACTGCTTGAATGGCACCCTTATAGGTAGTCCTGTTTCTCCAGCTCTGCCCAGATAGGAAGAACAACACAGTCTATCCTAAGCCCTTTCTGTCCCGAGGGGGAGGCACTAAGACCGTGAAGCTAAGGGAAGGAGAATTGAATGGGGCAAGCAGTCAGCTTCATTGTCTTCTTTGTGTACTGACTACGGGAAGATAGAACATGTCCTTAGGTGCCCAGTGCAATGAGCTTAATTCGACAAACTTGAGCCGATAGGCCAGATAAAAAATAAAATAGGCTGTGCGTACACGAGTCAAGATAGCCCCAAAGCATGTCTGCTACAGGGTTTAGAGTTTGAAATATTATTTTTTTTAAAATCCACACTATGATTATCATATTGTCAGTTGTGTATTTTCTGGTATAATGTTGGGACATGTGGCCAGAACAGCTGATGCAGTCAGGCAGGTATTACCCTTTCCTGCAAAGAAAGATGCTAGTATCTTGGTAAATAAACTCTGTATGGAAAGCACTACAGACAGTATCTCTTGTAAATAGCAGCTATTTAAGAGAAGCAAGCAAACAAAAACAGACCCCTTCAATCTGGTCTTTTTGAAGGAACAACAATAAGGAAACGGTGTTTCTCCGCAGTCTATTGATCCGCGAGTATGACTGCATGCTGAAATTGAAAAGTAATGGCTTGGTAAGAAGGAACTGAAATCGAGCTCGAGAATCAAAGGAAAATAATGAGAACCAGGGCTGTAGCACAGTTAATATCTATGTGGTAGAGACAATTACATCTTCCTGTTTGCGGTGACAATGACAAAACATGGCGGTTTAAGCCAGAGTGGCTACCATGTCCGTTCCACACCCTCCTCACAAACAGTGTGGATAAATGTGTCCTTTGAAAGAAGTCCCGGTTTTACTCACAATCCATGCCGTGTCAGAAGGACTTGGCTTTTATTAGTAACAGGGGGCGTTTCCCCATTCCTCTGTGCCCTGCCCACAGCTTTGCTTCTGGGATTGACCCAGCTAGGACCTCTTTGTTCCAGAGCAGTGGTTCTGACCCCTCTCCTCCCAGCTTGTCTATCCTGAGCGGCTCAAGGAGCCAATGTGCAAACGTGAACACCCATTTAGAGTTAATTATGTTCTAAACAGCGAGCCTTTCTTTTCTCTCCTTTGGGAGCCTTCCTGGCTCTACACAATGAATGGCATCTTTTAAACAAATGATGCCTGCAGATCAAAAGGCTTTTTCATCAAAAAAAAGCGCCTCTTGCCAAAATGTTCTCCAAAGGCAAGTTGCCTGCTGGATTTCAAGATTCCTTCACTCCCCTTATTGAAAGTCCCTCCCCCTAGCTTGGAGAACCAAGGAAGAGAAGGTGGGTTATTACTGTTGCAGCTCATTTTGGGTCCTCCACTGAGAATTGCCACAGACGGAAGGTTCGCGTCTCCCCGAAGTTCAGATTTTGAAACCTCGTTCTCAATGTGGTGGTATTTGGAGGTGGGGTCTTTGAAGAGACCCCAGGGAGGTCCCTTACCACTTCCACCGTGTGAGGACACAGCCAGAAGGGAGCAGTCTGCAGCACTGGAGCCTGGCCATGTCTGGCACCCTGATCTCAGAATTCCAGCCTCCAAACCTGTGAAAAATGGATTTCTGTTGTTTATAAGTCACTTAGTCTAGAGCTCATTGTTAGAGTGGCCTGGAAGGATTAACGCAGTGTCCTCCAGAGTCCGTCCTTCTGGAGACTGAGGGAAGGGAGAAAACAACAATTAAATTTCTTGTCCTTCTTAAAGTATGTGTGTTTTTTTAAAAAAAATCCTTATACATTGCATGGAAACACAGATATTTCCTTTATTTGCACACATCCATTTAACCATTAAAATAAAGGTAAGGGTGGCTTGTAAAGAAAACATTTTCCTGGCAGCCATTGGGACAGAAATCACCGTAAGCGGGAGATCTTTGATGCTGCTTCCCACACTCACCAGGATGCTCCTTACTTCCTCAATCCCATAAATACATCTTAAACTTGTCACACAAGAGACTCTGATAGGGTTGTGACTGTAGTGTCTGTAGCGTAATAATACTGGGTTTTTTAAATAGCAAACATAATAGAGCTGATCTATCCAATTACTGTTTATTTTGGAAGGCTGGTTACGTGTTGCATGGATACTGGTGTAACATAAAACTTTGTTGGAACTTGTCTTTTCCCATCGTCTCCTTTGGAGACAGTTGGTGAGTGACACAAGACTAGCCATGTTACTTGATAGTCATAATCTTGTTGGTTAGCCAGAAATGATACATTTCAACTTGTCACACATCCTGTGTACTAAATTAGGCAGCCCTTATTTTCGGCTGTATTAGGAGCTCAAATTTCCCTCAAAGTATGGACACTGTAGAGAATATTCAAAAGCGTATTTGTTGAACAAATGAATTTACTGTAGGCTTTGAAAACCCAAACAGCTTAGATGCCCAGGAATCAAAGAACTCACAGATGGGTGACACAAACCGCTGCTGGCTGTCTCTGTGAGCTCAGAGGGAACTGGAGAGGTGCCAAGAGCCTAGAGCTGGCTAAATGTTATCTAATGTCTTCTGGGATTTTTTTTTAGTATGTCTGAGAAATTTTATTTTATTTCACTTTATACTTTTATTTTATTTTATTTTTTGGTACATTTGAACATTTCACTACTGTCAGCAAATTTCAGTTTTATAGTATGCTGTTAGCAACTATAGTCACCATGTTAGACATTAGGTGCTCAGACCTTATGCATCTTGTAGCTGAACATTTATATCTCTTTACCAGCTTCTCCCTCTCCGTTTCTGCCCCCTAGCTCTTGACAACCACTTTTATACCCTCTGTTTCTATGAGTTTCACTTTTTAAGAGAAGATTCCACATGTAAGTGACAACATGCTGTGTTTGTCTTCCTCTGTCTTATTTCATTTAGTATAATGATACCAAGTTCTATCTGTGTTGTGCCAAAGAGCAGGATTTCCTTCTGTCTCATGGCTGAGTAATATCTCATTGTGGGGAATATATGTTATATAATGTATGGAACATAAAATATATATCACATCTTTATCCATTCATCTACTCACAGACACTTAGGCTATTTCCATCTCTTAGCTACCGTGAATAACGTTGCAATGGACATAGAAGTTCTCTGAAATGATGATTTCACTTCCTTTGGAGTATACACCCAGAAATGGGATTTCCGGATGATATGGTAGTTCTATTTTAACTTCTTGAGGAATTCCCATACTGGTTTCCACAGCAGCTGCACCAACTTAACGTTCCTGCCAACAGTGCATGAGGGTTCCCTTTTCTCCACATCCTCACCAACACTTGTTATCTTTTGCTTTTTGATGATTGCCATTCTAACAGCTGCGAGGTGCTGTCTCATTGTGGTTTCAATTTGAATCACCTGATGATGAGCGGTAGGAAGCATCTTTTCATGTATCTGATGGCCATCTGGATGTCTTTGGGAAAATGCCAGTCCAGTTCCTTTGCCTAGTTTTTAATCAGATTGATTAGGTTTTTTTTCCCCTGCTATTGAGTTGTGTGAGTTCTTTATATATTTGTGGATATTAACTCCTTATCAGATGTGTGATTTCCAATACTTTCTCCCATTCTGTAGGTTGCCTTTCATTTTGTTGATGTTTCCTTGGCTGCGCAGAAGCTTTTTAGTTTGATGTCGTCCCTCTTCTTCATTTTTCCTGTTGTTCAGCCTTTGCTTTCGGTGTCATATTCAAAACATCATTGCCAAGACCAATGTTGAAGTGTTTTCCCCATTTTCTTCTTGAAGTTTTATGGTTTCAGATCTTACGTTCAACAGTTTAATCAATTTTGCGTTGACTCTTGGGCATGGTGTACGATAGAGGTCCAGTGGACATCTGGAGGTGCGTGTGGATGTCCACGTTCCCCAGCATCATTTATTGAAGAGACTATCCTTCCTCCATTATACATCCTGAGTTTCTCTGTTGTAACTTGGTTGAGTATGTACACATGAGTTTATCTCTGGGCTCTCTTTTCTGTGGCCTTCATCTAATGTTTTTTATGACAATGCCGTAATGTTTTAATCACTACAGCTTTGTAATATAGTTCAATATCAGAAAGTGTGATGCCTCCAGCCTTGTTCTTCTTTCCCAAGATTGCTTTGGCTGTTGGGGTTTTTGTGGTTCCATACAAGTTTTAGGATTGTTTTTCTGTGAAAAATGCCGTTGGAATTTTGATAGGAACGGCATCGAATCAGTAGATTGCTTTGGGTAGTATGGAACATTTTAATCCTATTAATTCTTCCAAACCATGAGCACAGGATATATTTGCCCTTATTTGTGTCGTCTTCAACTTTTTTCATCAATGTCTTATAGTTATTAGTGTAGTGGCGTCACTTCCTTGATTCAGTTTATTCCTAAATATTTTATTCTTTTTGATGCAGTTTTAAATGGGATTGTTTCCTAGTAGTTCATTGTTAGTGTTTAGAAACACAACTGATTTTTGTATATTGATACTGTATCCTGCAACTCCACTGAATTCATTGGTTATAACAGTTTTTGGGTGGAGTCTTTAGGGTTTTCTATATATAATATCATGTTGTCTGCAAATAGAGACAGTTTTGCTTTTCCATTTCCAATTTGGATGCCTTTTTTTTTTTTCCTTTTTATTGCCTAATTGCTCTGGCCGGGACTTCTAGTACATTGTTAAATTGGAATGGCGGCAGTGGGCATCCTTGTCTTGTTCCCAGTCATAGAGGAAAAGCTTTTAACGTTTTCCTGTCGAGGATGATCGCAGCTGAAGGATTGTCATATTTGGCTTTTGCTGTGTTGAAGTGTGTTTCCTTTATACCCAATTCATTATGAGTTTTTATCTAACAACGTTTTAAAACATTTTGAAGCTTCAAAATAGTACCCAGTGTCTTTTGAAGGGAATAAAATGCAAATATAGAAAATTGTAGTTTAATAGAGCTGGTACTTTTGACCCCTTGTAGAAGTTGATAAGGAAATAATTAGGTCCCAAATTCGAAGGAACATGGTTAAAAATCGTGTTGAAATTAAGATCTACTAAGTCTGTGATGTTGCCTCTGAGAACAAATAGGAGAAACAAGACCAAAAGGACACTGTAATTAATGGGCTTCATAGCTTTATGTGTAGTTGAGAGATTTTATAAGAAAAGTACGTACCAGAGACAGCTAGCTAACTGTTGTTCATGAAAAAGCAAGCTGTAGGAGTCCCTGGGTGGCTCAGTTGGTTAAGCATCCAACTTTCGATTTTGGCTCAGGTCATGATCTCAGGGTCATGAGATTGAGCCCTGCGATGGGGTTGACCCTGAGCGTGGAGCCTGCTTAAGATTCTCCCTCCCCCTTACTCTGTCCCTTCCCCACTCATATGCATGCATGTGTGCACTCTCTCTCAAAACAAAGAAAAAACAGGTTGTAAAACAAGGGAGTTCAATACTATTATTGTAAATAATACTGAGATAGATAAAAATATATGAAGAAAAATTACCGGGAGATTTTATTCCAAAATATCATTAGTGGTTATATCTGGGAATTATTTTTCCTTCTGGGCTTTCTTTTCTGAATTTTTAAATTTCCTATGATTAAATTATTTACAAAGGATTTTTTTAATTGTAAAAGAAAATAGTCAAAAGGTAAATGTCTTGGGCAAACAGAAATACTGATTCGCTATTGATGGCCCATGTTGGAGAAAGTTGTAAAGAAATAGTGTCTCTTCTGTAATCTAGAGTCAGAATACTTTTACAGAAGGTCTGTTAACTGGAGTTCTCAAAAATGTCTTGTCATCAGAGTCACCAGGGACACAGTTAAAGATACAGGTGCTGGGCCGGATCATTCCAAAACAGTACACGGGTAGGGACTTGGGAATCCAACCACAGGGAACGGGTTAAATTGTGGCACATCCATCTGAAACATATATCCATTAACAATCATGTCACGAGACACTTAAAAACATGGGAAGTTATTCATAGTACTTTTTTCTTCTTTTTTTAAATGTTTATTTATTTATTTTGAGAGAGAGAGAGAGAAAAAGAGAATCGCAAGCAGGCTCCACTGTCAGCACAGAGCCTGACATGGGGCTTGATCCCACGAAGCGTGAGATCATGACCTGAGCCAATATCAAGTCAGACACGTAACCAACTGAGCCATCCAGGGACCTGTATGGCATCTTAAACAAAGAGATATTTTTACAAAATAATGGGATGAAATTCTGCAGAGAGGAGTTTTTGCACACACATACACGCCCCAAAAGAACATACACTGAAATGTGAACAGTAATTAATAGCTTGCCTAATGAGATGATGATTTTTATTTTCTTCATTTTGGTTTGTTGCATTTTGTGAATTTTCTACACTTTTCCAGTGCTGGTTTTGTAATTATTTCACATTTTTTGAATTTTTTAAAAAAATATTTTTTAAAAATTATTTTAAATTTTAAAATTAATTTTTAATTATTTTTTAGTTATTTAAAAAATGTTTGTGTTTATTTTTGAGACTGAGTGTGGGTGGGGGAGGGGCAGAGATCGAAGGGGACAGAGGATCCAAAGCAGGCCCTGTGCTGACAGCAGAGAGCCTGATGCAGGGCTCAGACTCAAAAGCGTGAGATCATGACCCAAGCTGAAATCAGACACTTAACCAACTGAGCCAGCCAGGCACCCCTGAGAGACATTTCTAACGCAAAAGACGCAAAGCTTGAAAACCTTGTATGCTGTGTTACCTATTAGTGATACTACTTCTGGGATTTTTTTGAGTCTTCACTTGTGTATTTTTTTTCCTCAAATAATAGAAATCATTGCCTTGTATTCACAGATCTTCAGTTATTTTACTTTTTCTCTCTATGCCTGGAGAATATTAAGTGTGGGGAAAAAAACCATTGTTACAATAGAATGAGATTATATAGATATACAAATGTATATATATTCATTGTGTGTACATTTATATTCACGTATATATTTTTTTCCTTATAAACAATTACCTTCCCCAGAGGACTTTCTGAGAATAAGCCTGTTTAGCTTTGTTAACATGGGGCCAGGAGGATTCCATGAACTCAGTTTCTGTGTGTTCCATTAAGCTCTCTCATGTGACATTGGTGAATGCAAATATGTGTGACAGGTGTACAGAAGGATGTCACATCTCAGAGTGGCACCCATAGCCACCTTACCTTGTTTGGGGATGAACTTGCCCTTTGAATCGTCTTCTTTTTTTTTTTTTTTAAGTTTATTTATTTTGAAAAAGAGAAAAAGAGAGAGCAGGAGCCAGGGAGGAGTAGAGAGGGAGAGAAAGAGAATACCCAGCAGGCTCTGCACTGCCAGGGTGGAGCCCAATGCGGGGCTCAAACCCACAAATCACCAGATCACCACCTGAGCCAAAATCAAGTCCGATGCTTAACCGACCAAGCCACCCAGGTGTCCCTGCCCTTTGAATCTTCTGATATTTTTTTCAGAATTTTGTAAAGAGCCTATCAGGGTTCCCTCAGTGTAGCAACGGGTCTGCTTTTTGTCCTTGCAGATCTCAGCTCCTTTTCAAACACCTTGAAAAGCTGCCGGGATGGGAAGAAGGAATCCTCGGTGTTCAGCCAGCGGACAGAAGAGGCATCCGCCGTGCAGTACTTCCAGGTCAGGAAAGTGGTCCCGGGTGGCACCGGGTTTCCAGGTGATGCTCACTTGCCAATACGCCCGAGCGGGCGAGGGGGTGGAGAGGAGGCAGTGGCCGTGGCGCTGCAGTGCTTCCGGAAGTGTGGTCCCCGACCCAGCAGCACCTGGCTGGATCCTCACTCTGTCGTTTCTTGAGTTTTCAGGACTTGAGCAAGCTGTCGTATCTTTCTGAGCCTTGGTTTCGTCATCTGGGGAACATAACGCATGCACCTTTTGTAGTGATTGAATTTGATTAGGGGACGTAGGTAAATCATTTCACAGGGTGCCCGTACCCCAGCAAACTCTACCAAATGGTGGCAGTTACGATGATATTTGTGACAGTCTGTGTTCATGGATTTGTATGTACCATGTCATCCAGCTGGCTTTACTGACCAGGGTTACCGTCATCGCTACCTTCTGCCTTCCTCCTGCCCTCACGCAAGACCTCTGTCCCCACGTCCTATTTTTCTCTCCTGGCTCATGAGACTCATTAGGCACATTCCTTTTGCCTCTTGCCTTTCTCTCTCTTATCCCTGTTACTCTTGATCTGTATTCTGTCATAGCTTCTGCTTTGAGGAGGGACCCTCAGGACCCTCAGATACAGGTCACCCACCGTGTCTTTGAGAGCCTGCAGCTTGCCTGTGTATTAGACTAAGCCTACCTTGACCAAGCTGGCTCTAAGAACCAGACCCTCATGAAGGTGGTACCTTGTGGCTTGCTGACTGTCCCTATCCTTGTCTTTTCCCTACAGTTTTATGGCTGCATTTCCCAGCAGCAGAACATGATGCAGGATTTTGTGAGGACAGCCACTTACCACAGAGCCATCCTCCAGAACCACACTGACTTTAGAGACAAGGTAATGTTGGCAGCATGCTATTATCTCCAACCATTTTAAGAAGGCTCGTCAAAAACTAGAATCAAAATTAAGCTTCGATAGAATTACCCTACGACCCAGCAATTCCACTCCCTAATTATAGACACCAAAGAATTGAAAGCAGGCATTCAAACAACTATTTGTACGTGAATGTTGATAGCAACATGATTCACAGTAGCCAGAAGTGGAAAGAACCAAAGGCCGATTAACTGATGGAGACACAAAATGTGGTACGTCCGTCCAGTGGAATATTGCGGGTGTCATTCATATTTCTCTTATCCATAAAATTAATGCAGTGCCTATACGTGCTCCAACAAGGATGAACAGCAAAACCCGCTGAGGGAAAGGAGTTACAAAAACTCATAAATAGGATTCCGCTTACACGGAAGAGCCAGAATAGGCAAATGAGAAAGGAAGCAGACTCGTGGTTGCCAGGGCCAGAGGGAGGGAGAAATGGGGAGTGGTGCCTAAAGGGTACAGGGTGTCCTTTTGGGGTGATAGAAATGGCTCGAAACTCGATACAGGTAATAGTTACCTAACATAGGGAATGTGTCAAATGGCACTGAATTTTCCAATTTGAAACGAGTAATGGTTCATTTGATGTTACGTGAGTTTCACCTCAATAAAGAAATTAAGCTTGGAGTGCCAGGAACTCAAGAGACTGAATGCACCATCTCTCGGCGCATCGAATGGGCTAGGACCTCTATTCCTGCCTAATGAATAGCTCTTATTAAGTCATTCTACTCCGATCTTTTTCATCGACTCCACAAGTGCCTGCACTTACTTCCTTCACAAAATGGATCTGAATGATGAATGACCGCTAACAGGTTCTACAAGTATTGTCCATTATTCTCCTACCTGTTAAATACATAGCCAGTGTTCACAATACTGTATGGCTCATCTCAGAGACACGAGGACTGGTCAGTAGAATCGGCAGTCCGGCATTTAGTTTTATGTTTTCTCTCTAACGAGTGTTGTGATCTTAGGCAAAACACTAAACTCCTCTGAGCATCACAATCTGTTACTGCTGTAGTAAATTGTAGACCACAGCCTTTGATATTTGCAGCATTAATTCCTCCGAAAGGGTGTGGTAGAACATTGAAAGAATGATCCTGACGACTCATGGGTCCCTGTAGCTGTGCCCATTTGCAAAGTCTTATAGCTTTTCCTTTCATCAAAAGATAGTCTAATTTTTTTACGTTTATCTCTGTGCTGTTCTTGTGATACGCTCTCACCAAAGACTATGACAGAGGTAACATCGTGTGGATTTCAGAGCCTAAGGCTTAATGGACCTCGTGTCCTCTGGCCTTACCCTCTTGGAATCCTGAGATTACCATTCTCAGTGACGAAGCCCAGTCCAGCCTTATAGAGGTTGAAAGGTCACATAAAAGAGGACTGAGGTCCTCCAGTCAACAGCCAGCGCCAGCCACCAATCCTATGAGTGGGGCCATCATGGCCTGCCAGTCCAGCCGCCCCTCCAGCTGAATGCAGAGACATGACTGCGTCCAGGTGCGACCAGCAGAGAAGCTGCCTGGCCCTCCCATGGAATTGAGAGAAATTATAAATTGTTTCCAGTTTAAGCCACCAAATTTTGATGTGGCTCGTTAAGCAGTAGTTAATTAAAACAGAGATAAAATGCATGAAAAAGTAGTCATAAATGGGCATGCAGCTCGAAGTTGATTTGCCCCTGGGCTTCATTCTTCTGTCATCTCCTGCTACTGAGCCCATCAGAGTTTTTGGTATTTTTTATTTTATTTCGGTTATTCCAGAATTTCCAGAAGTCTTGCCTGAGACTTTGTGTTTTACCCATTGGTTTCAGCAGTGTTCATGATTGCTGATTGGAGCTTCTTTATCATTATTTTTGTCAGATCATTCTAGCATCCGTGTTGCCGCTGTGTTGGCTTCAGTTGGTTGCCTTTTCCAAGGGAATTGGAATTTCCATGATTCTTCATATGCCAAGGAATTGTGGATTGTATTCTGTGCGTTTTGAATATTATGTTAGGAGACTCTAGGTCTTGCTTAAAGCCTAGGGAGAATGGTAATTTTGTTTTCGTGTTCATTCAGCTTCGTTAGGTTCAGGCTGTGAGTTCCATGTTGCTAGTTCGCCTTCTGAAGGCTCTGGTTCTTGACATCAGTTCAGTTTTCCGTAGCCTTCGGCAATGCTATTTGAGTCTGCATGTGTGTCACCCGATGGCCAGTCTGGTACCTGGGTAGACGCCTCAAAGTATTGATATGCTAACTAAGATCAGATTCGTGCATGTACAGATTGAGAGTGAGCCTAGGAATTTTTTCTTTAATTCACTTTGTTTATATATTTTGAGAGAGAGAGAGCATGCAGGGTAGGGGCTGGGGTGGGGGGAGAGAATCCGACACGGGGCTCAGACTCAACGAACCGTGAGTTCATGACCTGAGCCAAAATCATGAGTCAGACGCTTAACTGACTGAGCCATCCCAGTGCCCAGCCCAGGAATTTATTCAGAAAAAGAAAACTTTATGGAGTTGCTTTGCCGAACTCCTTCCTCTCTATGCTTTCTCTGGTACTGATTCCCTGGGACCGCTTCTCAGTCTCTGGCTGAGAAGCTCACTCTGTCATGCACTGCCGTGACTGCCTACACTTGCCAAGCGGAAGACAAAGAAAGAAAAAAGGCAAGGGTGTGGGGGTTGGTGGTCTCAGCCTTCGGGAATGACAGCGTTGAATTCAGAGGTAGGCTGCCCTCCCTTCTAGTTTCCACTCCTGTAGGCTGATGCTTTCACTACCACTCTGGGGGCTGGAACACAGAAGAGAGGAGAGAGGAGGAAAAGAAAGGAAGGAGAGGAGAGAGAAGAGGAAAAGAAAAAAGAAGAGGAAGGGAAACCCAGGGCATTTTCATATTCAGGATTATAGTGTCCTTTCTTGATGTTGGAGCCAGAACTAGGTGTCTCCAAGGGCTCTCCTGTCTGTGCCCTGGTGCCCATTTCTGGTGCGTTGAGTTCAGATCATGGAGTGGGTGGAGGATATGACTTGACAGCATTTTGAATTCACATCTTCCCCAGTCCAGCTGCTGCCGTGCACTTTTTAGACTCTCCAAGTACCTGTTGCATGCATTCTGTGTTTAGTGGAAGAGACAGGGTACAGTGGATTCTCTCCAACTTACCCAAGACCAGATGCTTCTAAAAGGCAAATCTAGGTACTCTGATGATTGAGGGTGATAAGACCAGAGATGTTTGTTTTGCCACAGGGTCTCATCTGTCTTGTCATATGTCCTGAGGTGCCCAGGACCCTTGCTTTGACAATGGGTCCTGCCTGGGTAACAGGTAGCAAGTAAACTTCCTTAACGAAGAGGACCTGATTCTGATAGGTAGGCAGGATTAGGATAGAGAGGAAAAGCTTGTTTCTTTTGACATTTAATCTCACCTTCAAGATTGTGGGTAAGCAGTCTTTTGACCTAAGGTAAGTATTTTTTGCTAATTGAAAAAAAAAAAAAAATCAACTCCAAACGAGTGATTGCTTTACTGGTTTGAAGATGTTTCCTGGAGTTAATACTTTGGCTTAGGGAGACTTCTCTCCCTCCAGAGTTGCTTAGTTTTCATTTACAATCTATTTTCTATTATTTAAAATCTATTTTCTGTATTATGTATAATCTGTTTTTTAATGTTTTTTTTTTATTTCTTTTAATGTTTATTTTTGAGAGAGAGAGAGGGAGCATGAGTGGGGGAGGGGCAGAGAGAGACGGAGTCGCAGAATCTGAAGCAGGCACCAGGCTCTGAGCCGTCAGCACAGAGCCTGATGTGGGGTTTGAACCCACTTACCGTGAGATCATGACCTGAGCTGAAGTTGGCCGCTTAACCGACTGAGCCACCCAGGCGCCCCTGTATAATCCATTTTTAATTCTGGAGTTTACAGCTTCTAAAGACCACTCCCCAAACGACTAATCATATGAATAAATTGCATCCTAATCTTTCACAGAAATTCCCGTGGTTTATGTCACATGACCATTTCATTCGTGTATCTTTTCATTCATAAAAACGAAGATATTGAACGGGGGTCATCTTTAAGGTCACTCACAGCTGTATCCTCATTTGCTTTTGCAAAATATTCTTGTGCCAACCTGAAATGGGTTTGTCTGCCAGTGAAGTAAAATAGACACCTCTCCGTTGGGGTTTATGAAGGTGACAATTATTCACTTGGTTGATAATTAATTATATCTCTTTCCCCTTCTGAGTTCTGAACCAATTTAGAAATAGACACAGAGGTCAGGTAGAAAGGATATCAGCTTTATGGTAAATAGTGCTGCCTGGAGCACAGGGCTTGAGCCTGTGGCCAAATAAGGCCCTCCTATTTCTTTCCCCCTCAGACTGAACTTTTCGCCCCATTTGTATGCTGAACAGCCAGGCTCCCCAGACAAGCCCAGAGCCTGCCACGCAAGCTTCCACGTGGGGAACTCAAGAGGCACGTGCTTGAGCAAGGGGATGGGCAGGCTGGCCCCTTCCAGGTGTCAGGCTCTGCACGGTCGTTGCTGTTTCCCAGTGTCAACTGGACACATGGGTCACTCCTACCATGAAGGAAAAAGAGGAAGGTCAGTGATTCTTCCAGTACTGACCTCTCCTGGGAGCAAATATCCCCTCCCCTCTGAGTACTGCAATAGCTAACTATCCTACTTTTAACATCTCGAGAATCCCCTAGGTCCTAGACAAACTAGACGGTTGCTCACCCCAGCTCTGAATCTACCAAATCCTACACAAATCCAAAATCTTTTTAAATCCTTATTTGTTTCCTTTATCATTTGAAGAACATTCTGGAATAACCCCTGTGAGTCCATGGAGGATGCTATCTTTTCACTAAACCCCTTGTATTCTTTCTCGGTGAAATTAATTACCTAAAAGGGCATGGGTTTAGAATGATCAATACCAATGGCTGTTGTTTACTGAGGAAGTTAGTGTATGTGAGCGCCATGCCAAGAGCTTTCCATACACTGTTTCTATCTTAATTCAGGCTGCTGTGGCAAAGCTACCATAGACAGAGTGGTTTAAACAATGAACACTTACTTCTCGTAGTCCCGGAGGCTGGGAAGTCCAAGGTCGATGTGTCGGTAGAGCCAGTGTCCGGGGAGGAGTCACGTCCTGGCTCATACACAGCTCTTCTTGTTCTATCTTCACATGACCCAGGACAGGAAGCAAGTTCTTTCATGTGTCTTGTTATAAGGGTCCAAATCCCTTTCATGATGGCTCTGCCCTTGTGACCTCCTTACTTCCCAAAGCCCCATCTCCAAATACCATCCCACTGGGGTTTAGAGTTTCAACATTTGAATTTTAGGGGGACACAGATACTCAGTCCACACAGCAGGCTCCTTTGATCTTCATTATAATTCTATGAGATGAAAGCCAATATCATGGCCACTTTAGAGACAAAAGAACTAAGGCCTAAGGATATTGTTAATTTACCTGAGTTGACACAACTAGGAGATGAAAAGGCCAGGATTGGGACCCAGTTCATCTGACTTTAGAGCACTCCCCTGACCCACACATAACCCCTGAAAGGAACCGCTTAAATCGCCAAGGGAGAATTTTGTTTCTCTGAGCTTAAGGACAGTGCGGAAATATTTGGTCACTTAGATATCCCCTTGCATGTGTGAGGCAGCATGGTGCAATGGTTATGGTCGAGTTCCAGAACTGGAAAACCAAGTTCACATTGTAGCCTGGTCACTCACCATGCACCTGCTGTAGGCCTTTATCCCGTTTGCCTTGAGGTCTTCGGCAAGTTGGCTGTTGGCTCTGGGCTTTAATGTCCTTTATCTGTTAGAGTGGTGACCACCGCTTGGAGTCCTTGCTAGGTCAAGATGAAATGTTGCGTGCGGTGTGCTCACTGACCCATGGTAGGAACTGAGTACCTAGTAGCAAGGATTACTATGGTCACTGATGGTGTTGGGGATGGTGCTGTGGTTTCTGCCTCTGCTATAGTTTCAAATCTTGATTTGCCCCCCCATTCTGCCTCCGCCATGCAGTTTTAATGAAAATCCTTTCTTGGCCAGAGCACTGCTGGCTGAAGACTCCATTTGGAATCCATCCAGGAAACTGACCCCTGCTGGAACCCACCCCCTCCCTTTCCTCGGAGTTTCTGTTAATTGCCATCTGGCTATTTTTAGTTTCTTCAAGTGTGTGGCAGGTCCAAGCAGCGAAAGTCCATCCTGCTGAGGGTGTGGGGCTGTGCAAGCCATAGGGTTTTAATTTGGAAATGTTTTGACACTTCATTTGTCAGGGCACCAGTTGCTGGAACCTTGGGAGAAGCAGCAGGAGCCGGGAGCTTGTTACTTTTTTTTTTTTTTTTTTTTAAATCTGTGATTTCACAGAGGAGAGAATCCCCCCACTGCAACAGCTGCTTGGTGCATTCAAATGTGCGGTTGGCTTAGGCGGAAGGGATTCGGGGATTAGAAGACTTAAAAAAAAAAAGCCGTAAATAACAACAACAAACATGCAAAAGCAACCTGCTCTCGACTGTCAGCCAATATTCGGATTTGCAGAGCCTGAGCTCCAGGCCCTTCTGCCGTGAGTTTTATTCGCTGTGGGCTCATCATCAGCTCGGTCAAAGGTCCTGGAGTCTGTCTCTCATCCTCCTCGGGAATTCTCCTCCCGCCTTGAAACGCTGTAGAGCCCTGGCTAACCCGACACACTAATGAGGTCTGACCTTCATCATCCAGGGGAATAAAGCTGCAGCACAGGCCCGCCCAGTGGTCCTATCTGTGTGTGATGGAACAGCTCTTGCTTCCTTACTTTCACAACAGACGAAACAAAACAAAAATTTAAAAAAAGCAAATGGTGGGGGAGGGAGGCACCTGGGTGGTTCAGTCGGTCGTGATCTTGCTGTTCATGGGTTCAAGCCCCACGTTAGTCTCGGTGCTGACGGCTCAGAGCCTGGAGCCTGCTTCAGATTCTGTATCTCTGTCTCTCTCTGCCCCTCTGCCACTTGCGCTCTGTCTCTCTCTGTCTCTCAGAAGTGAATAAACATTAAAAAAAAATTAAAAAAACCTCTTTAATTGGGTATGAATCGGATCAAAAAATGATACATATTTGACATGTACAACTCGATGATATTGGGGGTATCAGTGTATATTTGCGAAACTATCACCACAGTCTCTGCTATAAATGTATCCATCACATCACTTCCAGAAGTTTCCTCCTTCTTTCTTTACTAAATTTCATTCATTTGTGATAAGAACACTTAACAGCAGATCTATCCCCTGAGCAAAGTTTTTTTTTGTTTTTTTTTTTGTTTTTTTTTGTTAAATTTTTTTAACGTTTATTTATTTTTGAGACATAGAGACAGAGCATGAGCAGGAGGAAGGCAGAGAGAGAGGGAGACACAGAATCTGAAGCAGGCTCCAGGCTCTGAGCTGTCAGCACAGAGCCCGACGTGGGGCTCGAACTCACAGACCATGAGATCATGACCTGAGCCGAAGTCGGCCGCTTAACCGACTGAGCCACCCAGGCGCCCCCCCTTTAGCAAAGTTTTAAGTGTGCGATGGGGTATTGTTAGCGGCAGGCACTGGGCAGTGGACATCCAGGAATTAAGAGTTGAGTTACTCCTCTCATGCAACTGAAACTTCATACCCTTTGACTAACACTTTCCTATTTCTCCTTCTCCCCAGCCCCTGGCAACCAGCGTTTGCTCTCGGCTTCAATGAGTTCAACTATTTGAGATACTTGACATAAGGGAAATCGTGTAGCCTTTGTCCTTCTGTGTCTGGCTTATTCAGTTGAGCAGAATGCCTTCCCGATTCATCCGTGGTGTTGCGTATGGCAGAATCTCCTTTTTAAGGAAGAATAATATCCATTGTATGTATGTACCACATTTTCGAAACTCCATTCTTGACATCTTCCACTTCTTGCCCCCAAGGATCATCTTTGACCTGGTGACTGCAAAACCCTTGCTCAGCGCTGTGTAGGGAAGCGGGAAGAAAGGTGATCACTCCCGATTCCTGCTAGGTGCTTCGCAGATCTTCTCTCCCCTAGCACTTGTGTGTTAGGCTTGTTGGCTGCCAGCATCAGAAACCAGCTCTCTTGACTTGAGGGGAGAAAAGGGAGAAGATAATTTTTTTTAAATATTTTTTTAATGTTTTATTTATTTTTGAGAGCAGGAGAGACAAAGCATGAGCAGGGGAGGGGCAGAGAGAGAGGGAGACACAGAATCGAAGCAAGCTCCAGGCTCTGAGCTATCAGCACAGAGCCGGATGCGGGGCTTGAACTCACGGACTGTGAGATCATGACCTGAGCTGAAGTCGGACACTTAACTGACTGAGCCACCCAGGCACCCCGACAATTTCTTTAAAGGATACGGGATCATCGGACACTAGGCATGGAGGCTACGTGACCAAGAATAAGTTTCCAAATCACGCTGCACATTTGGTCTCAGAGAAAGCAGACATGGGCACCACACGTGCACAGCCTTCACCCACGGCTACCCTTGAGCGTTGTCCTTAGAACTTCCCTCTGGTGCGCTGGAATCTGGAGGTAACTGTGACCTCCCCTGAACGGATTCCCTGGCAGCCCCGAATCTTCACATTCTGAGCTTTGTGCGCAAAGTGCGTCTTATTGGCGGAACGTTAGGCGTGCCTGTGATTAAGCTTCAAGGGTTCTACAAGGACCATCAGACGCCTGCAGCCTCCTTACTGGGAGGTCAGTGCTGCCTCAGAAGTGGGGCGCTGTCCAAACACAGGAAGGGGTTCAGATGCTGAGAGGCAAAAGCAATGGTGAATGCCCACTGTACCATACAGGGAAGAAACACGATATATAGTCAGTCTAATGGTACAGATAAATGGACCACAGATAAATACATTTGACTAACTTGCTTTAGGGGCACAGCTACTAAGTGGTAGAGTGATAAGCAAACTCAACGTTCTTCTCTCTCTCTCTCCCTCAGAGGCCTGAGTAATGCATTATTTTTTGACTATGGCTTGGACTTTGGAGTCTGTTTTCATTTCCTAGGGCTGCTGTACAAGCGAGGTTGCTTAGAACAACAGAAATTTATTTACTCACTTTTCTGGAGGCCAGAAGTTTAAAATCAAGGTGTCACAGGGCCATGTTCCTTCTGAAGGCTCCGGGGACTTCTGAAGGAGACTTCCTTGCATCTTCCCAGTTCCGTGTGGTTGCCAGCAATCTCTGGTGGTCCTTGACTTGTAGATGCATCAGTCCATTCTCTGTGTCTCCCTTGTCACACGGCCTCATCCCCGTGTGTCTGGGTCTCTGTGTGCAAATCTGTCTCTTCCTGTAACGATACCTATCATAATCCAGTATGTTGTTATCTGAACTTAATTATCTATAAAAACCTTATTTCCAAATAAGGTCACATTCATAGGTTTTGGATGGACGTGAATTCTGGGAGACACTGTTTGACCCAGTCTAGAGGCCAAGATGCATGCTGGGTCATCTACCACGACAACTCCTTCCAGGGATTGATTGTGTGAGACAGGGTGAGGAGAGAGATGTAGAGATGGGCCTTGGTCTTTTTTTTTTTTTTTAAGTTTATTTCTTTTGAGAGGGAGAGAAAGAGAGAGGGGGGTGGGGCATGCAAGCACGGGAGGGGCAGAGAGAAAGGGAAAGAGAGAATCCCAAGCAAACTCTGTGCTGTCAGCACAGAGCCTGAAGTGGAGCTCGAACCCGCAAACCAGGAGCCAAAACCAAGAGTCAGAAGCTTAACCGATTGAGCTATGCGGGCGCTACAAAAATAAGACTTTGGTTTTAACTGATCTCTTTGGTCCCTTAAGCCTTAAGGGAGCCTCTGTGTGGATTGCCCGAATGTGCGTGTGAAGGCAGGTGGCGTGTCTGCCAGGGCTCTCCTGAGCTTGAATAGAATCCCCTGCTGGAAGAGATGCCAGAGTCGGCAGAGGAAAATGCTTTCATTTGGTATGAAAGCAAAGCGCAGCTTTCAGGGAGAGCCAGGAAGACTGAATCAGCAGTGGTTTCAGACGGTTTTTTAGGGCATTTGGGAATGAGGGAGCTGGGGGCTTCGATGCAATAGATGGATTTCTAGCCAAGATATCTGTCCTCAAAGCCCATCTCTGCATCTTTCAAGATGGCGACGTGTGCCCTTCCTCTTTTTGGAGGTTAATTATAAATGGAGATGAGAACGCTCACATGGCGGCTGTGAGAATTTAGTGAGCTACCGTATGCAGAGTGTCCGCAGGGTATCAGGATGCTGCGGACGGGCGTCACTGGGGAATCCGAATCAGAAATAATCGGTGCTTCAAGGATAGGACTTACTCAGACTTGTTAGCATAACGGGGTTATGCCTCTGGAGCAGTCAGCCCTCAGCCCTCAGCGGTTTAAACCCCCAGAGCTCTACGCCCCGTTGAATCCATTAGGGGCTGGCTGAGGGCTGTGCCTTGTCTTATTCTCACCCCGGGACCTAGACTCCAGGAGCAGCCTCCACATGAAATATAGAGAGAGGGAGAGAATGGCACCCTATACGCTTAGTTCTCAAATCTTCCAACTGAAAGTGACCCACGGTACTTCTGACCACCTTACATGGGCCGAAGCAAGTCCTGTGGTCACTCCTAATTTGAAAGAGCAAGGAAATGCAGTTCTACCGTGTGCACATAAGGAGTACCAAAAATAGTTGTAAATGGCACTAATGACCATCATACCAGATGCCACTCTTGCAAAATCATTAAAGAAGGGACAGATTGCTAAGGTGATATTGTCAATGCATCAGCTGTGCATGAGAGGGAACTAGAGGAAAAAAAAGAGAGAGTTTGAAGGATTAATATCTCACTACTGTGGTTTTATTGGTTAACTTACTATTAACTTCTACCTGGTGGATTGCCTTCCCACTGGGTACGAGGCATTTTAGCAAGTTCCTAGGGTTGAATTTCTAAACCTTCGTGTTCCCTCTAAGGCAGTGCCAAGGATTAGATAGAACACTCTATGCTACAATCGTTTCTAAAGTACATGACTTTTTTTTAATATCTGCTTTCCAGTGTAAGAATATAAGTAGGCAAACAGGATGAAATCAATAAGAAGCAGTTACATGGGACCAAACAATCCATGAAAGAAGCAGTTGTAAGTGCCGTACCAGAACCTGATCTTGTCTAGCCCTGAACCGGCAGTTGGGCTCTGATGACCTTAGAACTTGGACTCCTCATTGCACTTAATTTCCTAACTCTGAGCTATTGACCCAGTGGTCATGTTGAATTTCGCATAACTTCTGTAATTTTCCTCGCCCAGGTTCCGTAAATCACACATCACGAGGCAGAGGCTTATGAGCTGGTACTTTCTTAGGGAGGGCAGTCTCCGGAGGAGGAGAGCAAGGCCGGGAAGGATGGAGAGAGTAAGAGAGCATATTTCTGAGCCTGCCACGGCTTTATTAAAACTGATTGCTGGTGTCACAGAGTATATTCAAAGAGGCCACATGAAGCCACTTTATCTCCAAGCCATTCATCTAAGGGACGAAAAGAAGAGGGACTGCAGTAGTGGCTGTCGCAGCAGCAGCAGCAATGAAACTCAGCTCCAGTGTTCAGAGATGACCACAGGCAATTTCTAGGGCCATCCTGACCGGACAGCCATGCGGCCATTCCCGTTCCGGCATCCCGCGAAACCTGAGCGCATCGTAAACCCCACCCCAGCCGGAGACCCGGGAGGCAGTCTAGACCTTTTCTTTTCCTGTCCACTCTCCAAATACTTGAGCTTCTTTGAACTTAGCAGTTGCACACCATTCTTCTGTTCCCCTCTGTCCCCTTGCTCACGCTTAGCTCTCATATCATCCTTCTCCCAGAATTTTGCAAGTTTTCCACTTAGTTTCCCTACTTACACCAGAGTTGAAAATATCTTTGGTTTTATGTGGGAGAAAATCCCCACTCAAGTCGGCTAAAACTGTCGGAGGTGGTATGACTCCAAGGTGTTTTAACCCAATTACTCTGAACATCGCATCCTAGTTTAACTGTGTCCAAGAAAGAAGAGGCATCTTTTCTGTGTGTCTGTCTTAGAAGAGATACTTCCCAGTAGCCCCTAGTGGACTTGCCCTCGGGGTCTCATTAATAACATTATCTCACACACTCAAGCCTAAAGCCATCACTGGCAAGAGGAATGGAACCAGCTAGGATGGACATAGCCAACCAGGATCCCTCCCTGAGGCTGGGGATGGTTAACCAAAAGGAGGAGGAGAAGTACTCAATAATATGGAGGTTCTGATGGGAAGGAAGAAGGGATTGATGTTGGTTAGGAACCACCAATTCTCACCTTGCACCCTCCAATCCATGCCCCCAGTGGGATGCTATTAAAACGCAACTAGAAAATAATTCTGTTGGAACGTTTTATGATGCTTCTTTGCCTGAGGATCAAGTGCAAGCCCTTGGTCTTCTATACAAGACCGTCTGTGATCGGGTGTCTGCCAGTCTCTCCAGCGTTGGCTCGTGTCATGTTAATGTCTCAGCCATGCCCCTACCTCTACCCCTGGCACACAGATGATGCTCCAAGGAAATCTACTGCCTCCTGAATGTGACCGGCTCTAGGTGCTCCCACTACTCTGTCAGTTCAGAGAGCACACATCGACTCACCTTTCAGTTTCCACTGCTCAGTCTACCTCGGTGAAGTTGTTCCAGACTCTTCGATAGAGTAGACCATTCTTCCTCCGTATTCTTACTGCGCCCTTTATATAATTGTGTCATATCATGTAACATAGTATTGCATACAAATGATTAATGTCATACAATAATGCAGCACATAATTGTACATATCTCTTTTTCGGTCCCAGACAGTCATGCTGCATTCAACTCTACATTCCCAGCGCCTAGCGGTGCTTGGCACGGTGGGTAATGTGAGGCATTTAGTAGATGTCTGATGAATGATGGAGAGTCTAAAGCCTTAGAGCGAGATAAGACCACGGGCAGCATATGAAGGGGGCTGATCACTGGGAGATACACTAAGAGTGACCCAGGTACTCTGTGTTTTCTATAACGATAGAGGAAAGTCATGGGAGAACTGGTAAAAGGTGGTTAAAAGATTGGTGATGGATTTATCTACCTTCTGCCAGGAGACTGGGCAAGATGAAGCAAGGGTTCCTAGGCACTAATTACGCATTATTTAAATACAGACAGCTCTTTGGTTGAAACCAAATGTCACTGCACAGCAGATGTAGAATTCTGTCTTCGGAGCAGCTACCACTGCAGGATTCTCATGCCATCCTGAAAGTGCTAATTATCTAACAAAATTGGAGTCTCAGCTGCAAAGGCCGTAAAGAGATGCCTTCTGCAGGCCTTGGGATGATTTGGAATTTTTCTTCTCTGGCTGCAAAAAGCTGTGCAGGTCCCTCATTCTGTTCCCGCCTAGAAGCTGGGTAGTCAATCTGTCAGTCACGAGTTGGGATACTGGAGGAGTCGAGTGAAATCTATGGAGGTAGGCAGCCCCTGGCAGGTGGTGATGGGGACATGCACAGCGCTGCAAGAGCATGGGGCCCCTGTCACTTTGGGTGATTTGGTGAAGGTGTCTACAGACGTGATGAGGTAATGGCTAGAAGAAGCACTGGTGGCCTTGGAGGTGGACAGGTGGGCTGGACATAGGATTTAGGAGTATAGGGCATGCAAAAATTACAGTTGGGGTGTTACAGTTCATATCAGCTACTGATATACTCAAACAGAGAAAGAATGAATTAATTAATAAATAATAAATAATAGCTGTTGTCCCTCAAGGGACTGATTGTGGGATAATCAGGACCTCAGTCTTGGAAGACATTTATAGAATTGCTGGGGCAAAAAAAGAAGGCCAAATGTGATTGATACTACTATCGCCCTAAGAGTACAAAGAATAACATAAATGGGAGGCGCCCAGGTGGCTCAGTCCATTAAGCATCGAACCCTTGGTTTTGGCTCGGGTTATAACCTCACAGCTTGTGGGTTTGAGCCCCACATTGGGCTCCATGCTGACAGCGCAGAGCTTACTTGAGATTCTCTCTCTCTGCCCCTCCCTGTGCTCGCTTGCTCACTCTCTCTCTCTCTTTCTCTCTCTCAAAATCAACAAATAAACTTAAAAAAAAATAATGGAAATGGAAGATGAAGGGAGTGGCTAAGTACACAGGGTTTGAGTCAGGTGCATTTGCTTTTTTATTTCATCTCTGCCCGTTTTTAAGCCCATAGCTTTAATTTCATCGGATTCTCAGCCTCTTTACAACATGGAGAAAATAACAGTACTCCGATTATAGAATTGTCCTCACAAGTTAATGGGGTAATGCCAACAAAGTTCTAACAGGCATAACAACATAATAAGCATAAAACAAACAGTACATACTTATTTTCTTTTTACTCTATTATTCAAGAGTAATTTTATTTCACACTTTCATAAAGACCCAGATATTCCTCATTAATTTTAACCTAGTAAAATCCAAATAAGTGGCTCTGAACCTCCTTGGAGCTTTTTTAGCCCTGTCCAAACATTTTGCAGGATTTCTTTGCCCAGGAAAACCACCAGAGCATGTAATTAAAATCCTCTGTATAAGCAAAAGGATGACCCCATCTTTTTAATATTTTTCAAATTTACCTTATTTACAAATAAATTCTTAGAATTCTTGGCCACTGTTACGTGGACCAATTGTTGACTTTTCCCTATGAGTCCTGGCAGGAAGTTCACACTGTTTTCTTGTGTTTCCCCCATATAAGCCCCAAATTAGTCAAATTAGTCTTTAGTTACTGCATCCAGGGCCAGCTGAGGATGCATTCTCTGTCTAGAGGAACATCGTACACCAGAGCTAACTGGATCGTAGCATGGCAGTGTCAAAAAAAAGTCATCCTTTGAAGGATGCTTAAGATCACTATATTGGAGAGGTTGTGTTACGCTTGTAGAAATCGCTTTTTTAGGAGGTAGTATTTTCTGGGTCATGAATTGGTTCCCAATTTGAGGTAGTGAGACACATTTTTTCTTAGGGAGAGAGTGAGTGGAAGAGAGGGACAGAGGGAGGGAGCGAATCTCAAGCAGGTTCCATGTCCAGCACGGAGCCTGATGTGGGGCTCAATCCTGCATCTCTGGGATCATGACCTGAGCCAAAATCAAGAGTCAGACGCTCGACTGACTGAGCTCCCCAAGTGCCCCAGAGACACATTATTATTTATTCAGTTTGTTCCACAGAGATTTAGCAAATATCTCCACCATGTGGATCCTGTGCTATCATCAGGGATTTGGTAGTGAGTGAGGAACAGGTGGAAGTCTCTCCCTTAATCAAGCTTATAGTCCACAGGAGCAGATGCTAACCAAATAATCACTCATTGAATGGGAAATTATAACCATGAAGAGTGTTATAGAGGAAGGGCATACAACAGGATGACCTTACTTAGCTTGGGAAGGGACCAAAGATTAGGGATGTCTTCTCTCATGGAGAGCCATTTGGAATCTGGAGGATGGGTTCGTGTATCAGCCAAAGGAGAACCTTTGGTTCTGTGGGAGAGAGTTTGCACACTCGACAGGGTGTTTTAGGAGACTTAAATAACAGGACTGTGTACCAAGATGTGGGCGGGGTTAAGGGACTCAACACAGGATGCTGAAGCAGCCCAGCATTAGCCAGAAAGGAGACCTGTTAGCCCACATGGGCCGTAATGGGCACTTACCGGAAAGCAGACAGGATGGTCATAACTGTAAAGATGGAGGCCCAACAAGAATTGTGGCCTTGGGTGGGGGGGACAACCAATCTGTGGAGAGCCAGGAAGGAAGAAGCCAGGAGAATAACTGACCTCACTGCCCTCACTCCCTCTGACTCTTGTTGTCTTTTCTCTTAACTGCTCTCAACTGGAGTCCAGTGGCCAGGAAGCCATTGGGTGCAGTCCACATAGGTCAGACTTGTGACAAAAAGCAGGTGGAGGAAAGTGGAGCACAGATGGGAGGAGGAGGTAGAAAAGATCCAGCATAATGGGCACGGACTAGATAAAAAAAAAAAAATGACCATAGACTGATATCATAGAGTGTGCAGAGGAGAGCACCTCAGACCAAGGAAGCAGCATGTACGAAGGCCCTGTGGCAGAAGAGAACATGGAACCTTCCAAGAAGGCCTGGGTCAGGGCAGAAGGCTGCCTCAGATAGTCACGAGAATGACCCAAGGGACATGTTGGGATCACAGTCAAGGAGGAAGGACAGAGACCACAAAGAGAAACAGTGTAAAGTGTCAGGTCTGTGAGATGGCTTGTGGACCACAAAGCAGAAGGTAAGGTTGGGTGAAACAGTTCAGGTTATAAGCACTGAATAAGGCCAGGGCATCCTGGGCTTAGCTCTGGCTGCTAGCTTTGCATGCACGGATACTCCAGAGTTGAAATGGCTGGGAAGCATCATAAGCCATAATTCCAGAAATATTTCAAGGTGATGTTGGAATTAGGAGACTGCCCTCCATCATCGCATTTGGTCATTTAACCAACAAATATTTATTAACGGTTTTTGTTTTCCTTTCGTGGTGGGTGCTGAGAGATCATTGGTGTGCTGCTTATCTTTGGGGAGCTCATAGCCTCGGCGGGGAAGGCAAACATGTAAAGAAGTACTGGCCGTATCGTTGGGGCAGCTGGCTGGCTCAGTCAGTAAAGCGTGTGATTCTTGATCTCAGGGCTGTGAGTTTGAGCCCCACATTAGACATAGAGATTACTTAAAACCAAAATCTCAGAAGAAAAAAAGAAAGACAGTAAAACCTTGGTTTGTGGGCATAGTTCTTTCCAGAAACATGCTTGTAATCCTAAATACTTGTGTATCAAAGCGAATTTCCCCATAAGAAGTAATGGAAACTCAGATGATTTGTTCTACTACTCCAAAATATACATATAAAAATGATTACAATATTGTAATATAATACAAAATAATGAAGTAAATACAAACTATCAAGAAAAATAAACAAATTAACCCACACTTACCTTTGAAAACCTTCATGGCTAGTGTGAGGGAAACGAGAGAGAGGAGAGTTCTTGAGTAGGATGACTCTCGCTAGTGAATGCTGACTACAGGAAGGTATTAAAAACTCTTGTCATGTACTCTATGTAATGTAACTGCGATAAGGCAGCAGAGGAAAGGGTCTGTGTTGGCAGGCAGCCTGACCTAGAATGAGCAAAGTATTCCTAAGCTTACTCTTGTTTGAAAAAGCAAAGGACCATCCACAGGTGCTTTGAAGTGACAAAATATACACTAGTGCCAGTTGGGGGCACCTTCCAGTGTTCTGAAAATCACTGATTTCTGCCAAACACTGTGGCCTGAGACCGAGCATCCGGGCATGGATGACGGTCACCCACAATCCCACAGTGAGAGAGAGAGAGAGAGAGAGAGAGAGAAAAGAACCATTGGCTCGGTTGTGATCATGTGACATTTGGCATCACGTACTACTCGTATTGCAAGACATCGCTCATTTATCAAGTTAAAATTTATTAGAAATGTTCACTAGTCTTGCAGAACACTCGCAGAACAAGCTACTCGCAGTCCAAGTTTTTACTGTCCTTGCAGTGTCCTGTACTAAACTCTGCTGAGAGCTGTGTACCAGGCTGCCTAGACTGGGGACATCAGAGAATGTGTCCCAGAGATGTGATATCTGGGCTTGGTCTTCACTTCCCAAGGGGGAAAAATGAGAAAAAGGATTTCACCCAGCAGAAAAACACTGGTCTGTGTGTGCCAACAACTAAAGTAAACAGTCCTTGGGGTGCCTGAGTGGCTCAGTCAGTTGGCTGACCGACTTCAGCTCAGTCATGAACTCGCAATTCGTGGGTCTGGGCCCCCACATCAGGCTCTGTGCTGACAGCTCAGAGCCTGGAGCCTGCTTTGGATTCTGTGTCTCCCTCTCTCTCTGCCCCTCCCCTGCTCACTCTCTCTCTCAAAAATAAATAAAGATTAAAAAAAAAAAACAACACTTTGAAATAAAAAAAAATAAATGAAGCAAACGGTCCCTAAATCTCAGTGGTTTCACATAAGAAAAGTTCTTTATTTCTCGTGCCATGTCCAGTGTGTTCTGAGTGGCTCTTCCCAAAGCGGCGACCCAGGGAGTCAGGCTCTTTTCAACTCCAGCAGGTGGTTTCCAGCGCGCCTACGTAAGGAGCAGAGAGTGCGAGGAAGGCACGGTACACCTTCAGCCACCTTCCCACAGAAGGGATACTCGTGGCTTCCCCTCACACTCCATTGGGCCCAAGTGGTCCCACGGCATTATGGAGATGGAGGGAAGCAGGGAATTTCGTCCCGGCTCTGAGAACCCGGGAATGTCTGGCAGGCAGTCACCTGCCTCCACCACCGGGATCACACATGAGGGAGCTGAGAATCCAGTAAAGGCATGCAGTCACCGAGCCTAGGGGGGTGTGGGGAGGAAGAAAGAAGGGAATTTACAGTAAAAGAGACCAGGAAAGTCAGTCATTGCTGGATTGCCGAGGCCCAAGGACGGCACGTCAAGGAGACGGGGGCTTTCCTCCTAGCTGCATGGCCCCGCCGACAGTGTCTGTTCAAGGTGTCATATGACCATATCTTCATCTCTTCACAGCGCACCCTTTTTCCTCATCTACACAGAAAGAAGGCCACGATGGTGCGGAGGGTTGGGCATCGCCCAGCTCTGCTGCTTACCGGCCATGTTACCTTGGGCTGGAAGCAGTCTCTCCAAGCCCTGGTTTCCTTACCAATAAAGTGAGGACAAACTGTGAACTCCCCTTCCCGGGGAGGCGCGACAATCAAATAGACAGTGTCAGGAGAACATCGTTGGGAAACTGTAAATGGCTTTAGAGATTCAAGGGGAATTTATTGCCTCTGCCCAAGGTGGGGGGATATTCTTTCCCTCGGGCCCAGGTCCTCACACATCCCCAGTTCTGTGGTGGCCTACCACTGCTGGAATAAAACCTGGGATCAATATAATCTTCTGTGAGGACAAGAAAATAGGATGCGAGGTAGCTTCAGGCTTCCTGAGGTGCCATGTGGGAAAGTGTGTAACAGAGTTATGTGTGTTAGTGTCCTCTCTTCTCTCAGATTTGGGAACCCCAGCGGGAAAGGGTAGGACATTTCCATTAGATCTTAAATATTTGCTTTGGCCTTTGGTTTTTCACCAGAGGATTTATTCTAAGCCCTCCCGAGCTTTGTTTCCAACATCATATGGCTTATGTAGACGAGGCAAAATGTTCCTTCCTCTCCCTACCCTCTCCTATCAGTCCCAGACTGAAAATTCCCTTATTAACTTTTTACACATATACACAAGTAGAAACCAGATGGCATTATATGGATAATGCTGAGAAAAGATCAGATTCTCTTCCAAGGCCTATGCTCTGTTTTGAAATAACCAAACGAATAAGGTTATTTCGGCCTGAAAATAGGTATTGAAATAAGGTATTCGGGAAATTGCCTTCATTTGTAATTTTGCATCTCTTCTCTAGATATGGTCCGGGTCTCTGAAAGCGTACCAAATGGACTAATTTTGGGAAAGTTCGAACCACATACATCAGGCTCCCTCCCATCTGTGACCTTTTTCTCTTTCTCCCCATTACCTTTCTCCTCTCTCTCCTCCTGGCAAACATTTCCTTGGTTTTTAATCTGCAGGGACAAGAGAGCTAGAAAACGCTGTTCTAAGATGTGCTGCACGGCTCCCTGATAAAAGAGACAAAGAGCATCATTCACAGGTTTCTAGGGCACCTGTCACCAGAGCCAACAGGTGCACTTCTCACGGCGTCTTAATTTTGCATCCATTGTTTGGACTGGGCGTGGAATCTGAAGTTTTATATTTTAATTGAATAAGGCTCCAGAAAGAGTCTTCTGAGTCTGGTGTATCTGTTTGGGGGGCGGGGGGAGTTGCTGTGGATTGTACTCCGCATGTTAATAGCCTGCATTCTCTAAACAGTGGTCACAGGCGTTCTTGCAACGGAGCAGGGCCTTGTGAAGATGATGTATTTTCTAGGGAGGATGAGGGAAAGGGAAGGTTGGTATTTCTAGAAGTAGAGACAGCCTGACGGCAAATTCCGGAGCCCGGGTGACATTTTAAATTGGTAATGCTCCTAATTACCCAAGCCCTAGGAAACCATACGGAATACAGCCACAGTTCTCGAATTAATATAAGTGAGCACTGTGAACCCGTTAGTAACAGCATGCTCTCTTAGAATAATGGCCCAGTATCTGTGTCAGCACAGTGTGGTACTACGGTTAAAACCCACACAGACACGCATGCACACACACCCTCTTGATATTTCCTATTTTGGGGGGAAAATTTTCCTGCTATCAAAGTAAAACAAAAATCTTTTCTAAATTTCCTACAAAAAGGTACTACTTTGTTTCCTTGTCAAACACTGCCTATCGGTATTGCTGGGTGAAAATGTCAGATTTATAAAGATGGATTTAAGGAAGCAGGGCGTGGTTTTACGGAACATGGGCTTGGAAGACAGAAAAACCCAGATGCAAGTCTTAACTCCCCGTCTGCTGCTAGGTGAACTTGGGCTGCTTGGTCCATGTCCCAATTTCAGCTTGGTCATCTCTAAAGTAGTCCTAATAATGCTATTCACTCAAGTGTGTATTATAAGGCTTTAGAGCCAGTTGAAACCAGTCTTGCTCAAATTCAGCGCTAAAAGACGCTACGAGTCACTGATGTGGTGGGAACACAGTCACCGGAAATCTCCGTGATCAGATTGAAATTTGGGCCTCGGCTTCAGCCGTGTTTGGGGAGGGTGCCCACTGTACTTCATGTACCTCTTACCTCTCGGCGTGTCGGTCCAAGTGTTGGGCTCTTGTGCTAGCAAAAGGTGATTTTCTTGATTTAAGTCCAAGGTCTGAACATAGAGAATAGAAGAAAAATTTCTGAGCATTCCATCTGTCCACTGCCTTAATACCCTCCTACCCTCCATTTGTAAACATCCCCAACTTTGTGGAGGGGGCGTGCAAAAGAAGTCCGCACGTACCTCACTTTTGGATTTCGAAGACTTTATCCTCAGTTATTTCTGAATAGATAGGTATATGAATATATAAGAAATTCATATATAAAAATTTTGTCTGTATAAAATAAAACACAAAACGTATGAAAACATATAAAATTATCGGTAACAGGTTTCATTTTGTTCGTGCCTAGAGCTTTGATAGGCGAGCTCATTCATAACACTTGACTTTTCTTGGCCCCCGACGTCCTAAAAGTGATCCATGTGACGAAGACACAATAATAATAATAGCGGTGATTTGAAAAACACCAATTCCCTACCGAGCGCTGTGTAGACACTTCGTGTTACTTAATCCCTACAACAAACCTTAAAAAGTGGATGTTACTACCCGGTTAAACATCTGAGAACGAGGAGTCTCACAGAGAGTCCTGACTTGACTAAGGTAAGACCACTTGTAAATAGCAAGGCTGGGGCTCTAAGTCTGAAGGCGATGCTCAAAGCCTGCATGGAGCCCACAAACCCAAGCGTGTTCTCACCCCTTCGTTGTCTTCACTTTTTCTTCCAGGTTGTTCTAGACGTTGGCTGTGGATCAGGAATACTATCATTTTTTGCCGTGCAGGCCGGAGCTAGGAGAGTGTATGCCGTCGAAGCCAGTTCCGTCGCACAGTATGCTGAGGTAAGTGGCTGTATCTTCACAGCGTCTCCAACCAGGTCTTGAGTAAACTTCAGGAGACTGAGTGATGGACTCTTCCCGGTGGGTCATTTTCCTGTTGGCATTTTACTGCTGAGAGAAGGCAGACTTCACTGTAGTGATTGATATGAAAACAAGTTTTTAAACTATTTTATGATACTGAAAATAGAACAAAACTTTCTTCTTCCCCATCCACCAGGTGGCAGGTGGGCCAGGGGGGAGATGAATGTTTTTTTCTTTTATCTTTAATGACCTTCCGGTGAGGAGTCAGACTTCCTGAAGCTAGATTTATCTTTTTCTTAAGTGCTGTACTGACAAGCAATACCACTCATCTTAGGTTTTAAAGTTTTTTTTTTTTTTAACCTTGTAGGTCTCTAATTTTTTTAATGTTTATTTATTTTTGGGGGGGAGAGAGAGAGAGACATTCAGACAGAGCATGAGTTAAGGGGCAGAGAGAGAGGAGATAGAGAATCCCAAGAAGGCTCCTAACTCTCAACACAGAGCCCTGACATGGGACTCGAACCCACAAACCACAAGATCATGACCTGAGCCAAAGTTGGACGCTTAACCAACTGAGCCACCCAAGTACCCTGTACCATTTGCTTTAAATTTTAGTTTAGATTTAAGGGGCTGTTGCTACACGGTTGTATTTGGAGCATAGACAGACGTCTGTGTTTCAAGGAACTTTTTCAGAATCAGGCATAGATCGGAGGATAGAGAGATGCTTCGTTTTAAATATGGTACTCTCTCATCATTATTAAATGTGTACAAATATTAGAGAATAAGTCAAAGGCAAAGGTCAGGTAATAATGGCTTTCAGTAATACTTGGTTGGATATAATAATAACTCGACCAAGCTGCAGAGATTGGATGTGTGTGTGAGCGCGCGCGCGTGCGCAAACGGGGTAATATGCTTATCAGTCACACCTGGAGGAGGCTTGAATTTTAATGAGGGTTAGGATGACAGAGAAGGAAGCTTGGCTATTCCTTCTGATGAACATCATGAAATGGTCCCCCAGCCTGAGACAACTGGTAACTCAGAGCGACGGTTGATTTTGGATCTGATGAACAGAAAAGAATCAGAGACAAGCAGACCAGTGTGATGTGTTTGGGAGAAAAAACTGCCAGAGCCTACTGGCCGGCGTGTTGTTTTTCTCTGTTTTCCCTTCCAACAAGTCTCGGATAAAATATTTTTGGTCATTTGCTTCTTCACCAATTCTTAAAAGTTGTTTTTATTGAATATGGGATATACTCAAAAGAATATTTGTAAAATGCGGAAGTAGAAAGGATAATGATACAAAGAACATGTGCCCTCTTCTTCTTTTAAGAAATAGGCTGTTAGCGTGTCCATATGTCATTCAAGGTCCATATGTCTCCTCCCAGTTGCTTCTCCTTTCTTCTCTAAACAGAGGTAACCACAATCTTGAATTTTTGTTTTTCATTCCCTTGTTCTGTATATATAGTTTTACCATATACATTTCTTTTTTTAAAAAAATTTTTTAATGTTTTATTTTTGAGAGAGAGAGAGAGAGAGAGAGAATAGATTGTGAGCAGGGGTGGGGCAGAGAGAGAGGGAGGCACAGAATCTGAAGCAGGCTCCAGGCTTCCAGCTGTCAACACAGAGCCCGGTGTGGGGCTCCAACTCACGAGCTGCGAGATCATGACCTGAGCCCAAGTCGGATGTTCAGCCGACTAAGCCACCCAGGTGCCCCTACCATATTTCTATCCCTAAAATGAAACCCTTTATGAACGTTTCATAAATAGAAGCATAATGTGTGCATTCTTCTATAATTTATTTGTTTTTTCATCCAACATCCTATTCATGATGACCATTTTGTGGATGTACACAGCTATTGTTTCTTTATCTTTGGTGCTGGATAGTGTTCTTTTGTATGAAATGCCTCAAGTCGCTAGTTTCCTATTCTGTTGGCGGACGTTGGGTGGCCCCCGTTATACAAGTGTTGTTAGGAATGTTCTTGCACCACAGCCCCCCACTGCATCTTTGATAGAGCTTCTCGGATATACCCAGCAGTAGAGTTGTTAGATCATAGATCATGCATAGGTTCAACTCTGCTCTGTAATGACCAGTGGTCTTCCAAAGTGGCTCTTCCAGTTTTCACTCTCTCCAACACTAAACGAGGATGCCATTGTACTGCAACTTTGTCAGCACTCGATATTGTCAGGCTTTGGAATTTTTGCCCATCTGGTGTTTATGACATGATATTTGCATTTTAGTTTGCATTTGCCACTTACTAATGAATTTGAGTATCTTGGCAGAGCGTTTTGGCCATTTGTGCTTTCTCTTCGGTGGAATACCTGTTTGAGGTTTTTTTTGTGATGATTTTTATTTTGAACTATTTTTCTAATTCTAATTCATTTGTAGCAATGCTTTCTGTACTTTGGGTATTAATCCTTTTCTATTATATGTGTGAAAAATATCTCTGTCCAGTTGGTACCTCATCTTTTTCTTTATGATCCTAGTGAACTTTAAATACGGATTTCTAAATAAAGAAGGAGGAACAGAAGCTTATGAAGAGAGAACCCTCTCGTTAAAGATGCCTCTGCTTAGATTTTCATACATCTTAAAGTATCCTTATCCTAAGGATAAGGAAGTGAGTGTAGAACTTTATCTCAGGTGCTGCTCAATCATTTAATCATATATTCATTTAACTGCATCCCACAGTTGTGTTTTTTGGGATTATAGGAGTAGCAGTACTGATTAAGGTCGCTCTTCAAGGAGGACCGTAATCATTTTTTTAAAAAATATTTATTCTGGAGAGAGCGCAGGCCAGGGAAGGGCAGAGAGAGGGGGACAAAGGATCCTAAGCAGGCTCTGTGCCAACAGACTGACAGCAACGAGCCTGATGTGGGGCTCGAACACACGAATCGCAAGATCATGACCTGAGCTGAAGTCGGATGCTCAACTAAGCTACCCAAGTGCCCCCAGAGAGGTTCTTTTCTAATACAAAAATAATCCTCTTGTCTCTCATCTCAGACACCACCTACCACCACCCACCCACCCCAGAAAGTGGCATAAATAATTCAGGGATTTTCTTTTTCTCATACAGTTTGTTTTCACATATATTTACACATTTATTTTAAGTTTTTTTTTTCTTTTGAGAGACAGAGTGAGCATGAGCAGGGAAGTAGGAGAGAGAGAGGGAGAAAGAGAATCCCAAGCAGAGTCCACAGTGTCAGCATGGAGCCTGAAGCAGAGCTCGAACTCACAATCCACGAGATCGTGACCTGAGCTGAGATCAGGAGTCTGACGCTTAATGGTGCCCCTCACATATATTTTAACGTGATTTAAGACCTAGTAGTGATTTTTAAAACCTTGAAAACCTAATAGCCTTGGCTGTAGTATTTTAAGAGAAGAAATTATCTAGAGTTACTTGTGCGTTCCCTAGCCACGATCCTGTCGCCAGTCCCAGCATAAACTCAGTAGCCACTCGCACAGCATGGGAGAAGCCATTCTAGAATCGTCTCTGTGATTGGTTTCTCCAAGAGAATCCTCATCCTGATGACGCATGTCAGCAGAACTGTGGCCGTCTCACAGAGCGGTGCTCCCCTCATGGGCTCTGTTACCCTGAGCATGGCTGCTGTGTCATTATAAGGGTATCTAGCAAGAAGCTAATACACAGGAGAAGAAAAGAAAGAATTAAAACTTTTTAAACTATTTAAAACTTTTTGCACTGTTTAAAACTCGTAATAATTTCAAACTTACAGGTAAGTTGTAAAAATAGTTCAAAGGCTGCCCAAACTCTCTTTACCTAGATTCAGCAGCTGTTCATGTTCTACTCCATTTGCTTCATCATTTAGTCTGGTTTCTGCCTCATCCCTCCTCCAAATATGTACACACATGTATGTAAATGTTTACATATCTGTAGATATATTTACTACGGGTCAGTGATATGTATTATGGCCCTTTCTCATTAAACATTTTAGTGCCTGTTTCCTAAAAATGAGGCTGTTCTCTTAAATAACCAAAGAAAAGCTTTAAGGGTGAAAAAGAAGCTATACAATGACTTCTCCATTGAGTCTTTCGATGTTACTGACCCAGAGGTTTTGGAGAAGCCCTAGCATGCGCGGAGAGACGGTTACCTTGGTGTTGGGGCGAGGAGAGTCTATACCGAACTGCCTTTTTGCTTGCCTATTATTTCCAAAGAGACTTGATTTTTGAAGCTTGAATTCCAAAAACCGGAGTTTTATTTTATCTTTGGTTTTGGCTTCTGTAGAGAATTTTTGTGTTTCTGTAATCTCTCCTTTCTCTGTAGAGCTGGGGCAGGTTGGGGGTGGGGGTAGCTTTTCAGATGCCATGGAACCTGCCCAGAGTCCTCAAAATCCTTGCCTGCAGGTCTGTTTGGCCCCAGAGACAATTATTTGGCCCTGAAGATGTACCCTGCATGTGGCCCCAAGGACAGGCTAGTTATAATGCATTCAGGACGAAAGGTGATTAGAACCTTCTCAAAGGATGGATTTAATGCCAGCCTGGTCCTTCTTGATGAGGGCTGTGGCACCCGCCATGCCTCTGGCTGCTTCCATGGGTGTCATGAGATGCTCCTGTGGGCCAGGCCTTTTCACCCTTGTGGAGGGCGACCTGTCCCAGCTCTTGATTTCTGCTTCTTACACCGACACTCATCTGTGCAATTTGTGGGTGGCAAAACGCAAGTGTGAACAGCACACAGAAGATTTTCACTGTAAGCATAGGCTTTTCAAGCGGCTCAGCACACAGTGCATGGGGCTCTTTATGACCTTTTCATTATTTGGTAATTGAACCAGCAGACATTTAATTCTTTCCTCTGGAGTCTTCATTAAATTGCTCGGAAAAGATAAAATTGCAACAAGAAAGAAAAATGAACAAATTTAACTACCATCGCCTGTGCCTGGATTCTTCTTCTCATGCCAGGCTTCTGGGCTTTAAGTAAACAGAATATTTTCAAATTGCATTGAATTCAATTTCCCTTGCTCTCAGTGGCTCACACGGACTCCGTCCGGGGTGACCCTCAGACAGCAGGATGATGTGAATGGCTCCTTGTCTGGAGGGCATGTACACAGAGTCATTTTTGCAGGATAGTCATGAACTTGCCCAGGTGCAACCATGTGCTCTCACCCTGGGCCCCATCTGACGTTTCTGGGTCAGTAATAAGAGATCATCCTTGTCTCAGAAGCAGGGCAATACTAAAGGTCTCTCCTGGGTTCCCAGCCTGCCCACCTCAAATTGGCAGCTTTGTCTTTCTCTCTTTTTGCTTTCGTATGTAGGAAATACAGAGCTGAAGCTCCAAGATCATACAGACCAAATGGCAAAGAAAAAGGCAGTAATAAAATGTATACACATACACAGTCAAGAAGGAGGGTATTCTTTAATTTAAATTGTACACCAATACAGGTCATGTCTCTCCATCTAACTCCTTGGAGGGCCAGGGGAATACAAGACGATGAAGGTAAGCAATTGTGAATAGATTGATGTGTTATAACCAATTTAAGCTTACAACAGAACTCTCTGGCACTGAGCACTGAGACTTAATGATATCCATAATCCTTATTGGGCCACTTAATAATTAGACTTTACTGGTGCGTAGTTCCTCTGTCTGCCTCATTAGGATGACTTTAAAGGAGTCAGACCACGTATTTCTAGACGATGGAGAGGTAGAAGTAAAGGCAGGTGGAATTGGAGCCATTGAGATACTGCCTTCTAGACCTGCCTGGTTCATGATCTAGGGTTCTTCTGTTCCTAATGGGAGCCACTAGACACTTGTGGCTGTTCGTATTGAAATAAAAGCTAATTTTTAAGAATGAAATGCCTTTGACACACTAGCTGCATTTCAAGTGCTCAGCAACCACAGGGGCTAAAGGCTATCATTGGACAGGACAGACAGGGATCATGTCCATCATCGTGGAAAGTTCTACTGGGAAGCACCGATGGAGAGGACACAAGTGACCAGACTTCACTTTGTTGGCAATGGATGGCCAGGCTGGTGGCCATGTTTGCTGCCAGGCATTGGAAGCCTTGGTCAGACTGGACTTGATGTTAGGTGAGGTGCTCTTCCCAGTCCCTCGTGATGTGGGCATTGTTTATTTTTCTCTTATTTATGTGTGAGAACTGTCACAGAACAGGTTCCCTAGGAAACAGACTCTGATGCAGAGATCGCATGGAGGAAGTTTGTCACAGAGGGCTCTCAGGAACCTGATGTGTAGAGAAATGAAGGAGACAGCATAGTACTGTGCAGCGGAGGCATTAAGCTCCAACAGAGTTGGTCAGAATAAAGAGCACATCCGATTGCCCAGGAGTTCCTAAGCTGGAGCTACCCATTGGAGTTGAATCACCTTGAGACAAGGGCTTGTGTTCCACACTCTTTTTATGTATACTCCCTTGGAAAGGACTGTGGCTTTGGGTAAGATGGCTGCGTGGGTGGAGGGGATTTTATAAGACAAGACCCAGCTGAGAGCCATCATTGCCAGTGTTCTAGCAGCTGGGGGAATGAGTCCCATGGTCCTGAAGCAAAGATCTGTCATATGGGCCATAGCAGGTAGTACAAGATCAAGATTCTAGATCCTAACTTTGGACTATAGACAGGAAACTGGGGGAAGATGCAGATAAAATTGTAACAGTAAATCCAGGCGGAACATGTTGGAACAAGTGTGATGATACTCAAAGCTTATACAAGGCCACAGGGCAATTTGTCATCTGTGCTTTAGGTGTGAGCAAAGACTGTGTAGAAACACCTGACCTGATGTGCCTTCTACTCTTCGAAGCCCCGTGAAGACAGCATACGGACACCATCTAGAGGACACCATCTCTCCTCTCAAGTGGCTTACAATCCAGTTGGATTTCCAACAAGTGAAATTCTTGACACAAGGCAGTGAGAACATATGAATGGCAGGATGAGAAGCTTCTGGACCAGGAACAATTGCTGTCCCCTGGGTGGGTCAGGGAGGCTGGTGGAGAAGACAGGGGATTTGAATTTAATCCTAAAGGGTAAAAGACATGAAATGCCATCTTTTCATGCTTTGCCTCTTACTGCCATCAGTGAAATTTTTGGAAGCCCTTCGGGTCTTACATGATTACTTATCTCACCTGTGTTGATAATCTCTTCACAAAATTCTCTGAAGGCCAATTCTTGAAAGGTACTCCTAATTTTTAATCCTGAACACTTGAAAGAGCATATACTTTGAAGTTTTCTGAGTTTATCCTGATTTCAACTCTTTGAGCTAGCTTTTTTCTCCAGTATTTTTAGTGTCTCCTACAGCTTACATCTACTTCCTTCTCATTCTCCACAGACACCAAATGCCTGAGTCATGAAGTCCCATCCAGCCCATCAACACTTTTTATTTTTGCACTGACAATGAAATTAAAAGGTGGCAGCAAGGAATCTGTTAAGGAAATGATAATAACCATTTTGCGTAGCTGAACTTTTAGAATTTAGGATGCACGTCTACATCTATAAACATGTAGTTCTTCCAGAAGAATCTCTGATGGGCTTGGAGCAAATAATATTATCCCCACATTACAGATAATGAAGAGCCTTGGACATGGTAGGTCTCGAAGATGGGACACAGCTTGTGAACATCCAGGGGCTCATGGTTCCCTTGGGAAGAAGAGGTTAATGTGTTAACTAGAAGCTGGACCACCTACTCTTGAGATAGTTCTTCCAAGATCCAGAAGAAAAACCATCTTTTTCTTGTCAAGGAACTGATTGCGAAGCATTTAAATGGGCAGACAAGTCTGCTATGTAAAAAGGAAACTGGGGCGCCCGGGTGACTCAGTCAGTTAGGTGTCCGACTTCGGCTCAGGTCATGATCTCACACTCTGTGGGTTTGAGCCCTGCATCGGGCTCCGTGCTGACAGCTCAGAGCCTGGAGCCTGTTTCAAATTCTGTGTCTCCCTCTCTCTCTGCCCCTCCCCTGCTCATGCTTTGTCTCTCCTGCTCTCAAAAATAAATAAAACATTAAAAAAAAAAAAAGAAACCTTCCTCCATTGTCCAAATTAGCTGGTAGCACAGAGAAGAGCAGCGTAAAGAAATCCATGTGGAATGCCACCTCATTTGCCACAAAACCCTACCTAGGAAATGAGAACCCTTCTTATAGCTGAATTGGTGATCAACGAGGCAAGGCCACGTGGGAGAAAGTATCTTTGCCTCTTTGTCTCACTCAGCACTCCATTCCTTGTAATGTAGGCTCTAAACACCTTTACCGGGATTAGAATTGATGATTCTGGAATCAGGGTGGGGTTGTAGCCTTGATCCACAGCCTAATGGCCATGTGACCTTGACAAGTATTAGTTTCTTCTTGCTGCTGTAACAAATTAACACAAACATCATGGCTTAAAACCATACAAATGCATGGCCTTACAGTTCTGAACATCAGAATACGAAGTGGATCTTGTAGAGACGTTACAGAACCGTATCCTTTCTGGAGACTCCAGGAGAGAATCTATCCTTTGATGTTTCTAGGCTTTGGAGGCTGCCCACATTCTTTACCTACAGGCTGCATCTTTCTGACTTTGATTTGTTGTTGTTGGTGGTTGTTTTTTGGGTGTTTATTTTGTTTTAAATGTTTGTTTATTTTGAGAGAGGGAGAGTACACATGCTTGCATGTGAGCAAGGGAGAGGCAGAGACAGAGGAAGAGAGAGAGAATCCCAAGCAGGCTCCATGCTGTCAGCACAGAGCTCAGTGCAGGGCTCGATCTAACGATCTGTGAGATCATGACCTGAGTGGAAATCGAGAGTCGGATGTTTATCCAGCTGCGCCACCCACGCTCTCCCTGAACTTGGCTTTTCACTATCATCTTCTTCTCTCCCTCCTGTCTCCCTCAGGAAAAGATCCTTGTGTTTATATGGGGCCCACTAAGACAACCCAGTATATTCTCCGCATCTTAAGATCCTTAATTTAATCACATGTGCGAGGTCCCTTTGCCAGAAAACTCAAAAGTTTTCAGGGTGCAGGATATATACTTTTGGGGGGTTGTTATTCTGCCTGCTCTAATAAGTTATTTGGCCTTTCTCTACCTCATTTTCTTCACCTATAGAATTGTAGATAATAATAGTCTAGTCCCTTGTGAAGAGACTTAGGAAGATCACATGAGAAAATCAATACAGAAATCAGCACAGTGCCTGACATTCTCTTGCTATTGTTATCCTTGTCACCATGGCTGTTAACATTACTGTTATGGGGCCTCAGTTCTTCCCGGTCTCTGCACCCATCAACCCAACAGAGATCACGGAAGGATGATCCCCAGGCACCAGTGAGAGACGTGGGGCCAGGCAGAGCACATTTTTTAAGAGTGTGTGTGTAAATTGCATTTTTGCGGTTTCCTTTATTACTTCTTTTTAAAACCCAAACAATTGCAAGAGGCACAGAGTCTCTGCACTTATGCCCCGCCCTTCTCGGCTCCGCTGCAGACTGGCCAGAGCAGTGACTTAAGCAGCTCTGTAACATCCCGGTCCTGGGAGAAATTTGTAGCTGTTTCTAAATCCTTTCCCCGGTAGACACTGTGCTTGCTGACCCAAATCTACTAAATTGTCAGATGGCCTCGGGTTTGGGGACCGTCGAGAGGAAACAAGCCGTTTGGGCATCAGGGAATAAATGACACAGTGGCTCTCAGACGAAGATAGATCAGCATCTCCTGCAGGACTTCTGTGACATGGATTGCCGGGCCCCACCCCCACAGTTTCTGACTGGGGAGGTCTGGGGATGTGGACCAAGGACTCGCATTTCTTATTAGTTCTGCTGTTGCTGATACTTGGTCAGGGGACCACACTTGGAGAATTACTGGGGTTATATAACAGCAGAGATGAAACAGTCCCCAAAAAGGATTTCGTACAATGTCTGTGTGGGACAAGTCAGGGAGCTGGGTGGAGGAGTCTTCACCCCCTTCTTTTCACGATGGATAGATTTTGTCACGTTCAGCTTAGCAAACAGCCAGAAAGGCTGGAAGCCAGAATGTATTGTGTACATCACTGAAACTTGGTTGAAAGCAACAGGATTGACTTTTCCTTTTTTTTTTTTTTTTAATTTTAAAAAGTTTGCTTTCATTTTTAACCTCAGTTTCCTTTCTTTCCCAGTTGTATTGAGAAACAATTAGCAGATGTCACTGTATAAGTTTCAGGTATACAGCGCGACAGTTTGACTTACGTACTTTGTGAAATGATTGCCACAATAGGTTTAGTTAACATCTGTCATCTCATATAGATGCAATACAAAGAAAAGAAGAAATTTTTCCTTGCCATGAAAACCCTTAGGATCTACTTTCTTAACAGCTTCCTTATACTTCAGACAACAGCGTTAGCTCTAGTCAGTACATTATGTATTACATCTGCAATACTTACTTAAAAAATTAGTTGGTACCCTTTGACCACTTTCCTCCATCCCCCCCCCCCGCCGTAACCACAAATCTGATCTCTTTTTCGATGAATTTGGTAGGATTGAGGGGTTTTGTTGTGTCATGTTTGTTTTTTTTAGGATTCTACATATAAGAAAGATCATAGAGTATTTGTCTTTCTTTCTGACTTATTTCACCGAGCATAATCCCTTCAAGGAGCATCCATGTTGTAATAAATGGTAGGGATTCCCTCATTCCTATGGCTGAATAACATTCTCTTGTGTACATATACCACAGCTCCTTCATCCATTCATCCATTCACGGACATTTAGATTGTTTCCATGCCCCGGCTATTAGAAATAATGCTTCTGTGAACATGGGAATACAGATATCTTTTCAAGTTAGCATTTTAGTTCCCTTTATACCCCCTCTTTTTTTTAATTTTGCTTGATCGAGGTATAATTGATATTTTACAATTGTACACAACTATTATATACATATCAAAAAGCTTGGACTTACCCACACATCCATGATACCATCACTATAGCCAAGGTACTGAACATGTCTTTCACCTCCACAAATGTCCCTGTGTGCTGTTTTCGTTTGTGTCTTTGTGTTTGTTTGTTTTATATGAACACTTAACATGAGACCTAGTCTCTTAATATATTTTAAAGTATGCAATACCACATTGTTAATTACAGGTGCTATCTTGTACAGAAGATCTCTAGAATGTACTCTTTTTACATAACATAAACTTTATTTTTTTTAAGTTTATTAAGTAATCTCCACACATAGTGTGGGGCTCGAACCCACCATCCTGAGATTAAAAGTCACTCATTCTTCTGACTGAGCCAGCCAGGCGCTCTGCATAACAGAAATTTTACATCCATTAAAGAAATTCATTTCCCTCTTTCTTAGCCCCTGGCAACCGCAGTTCCCTTCTCCTCCCCTGAGTTGGGCATTTCAGATACTTCATGTACATGGAGCCAGCATTATTTGTCTGTCTATGATTGGCTTACTCCATTTAGCATAATGCCCCCAGATTTATTCCTGTTGTTGCGAATTGCAGGAATTCCTTCTTTTTTAAGGCTGAATTATATTCCATCGTGTGCGTATCTACCATATCTTCTCCATTCATCTGTCGATGGGCATTTGGATTATTCCTATGGCTTGGCTTTTGTGAAAAATGCTGCAGTGAGGGTTGCCAATACCTCAAGAGACTGATTTAACTTCTTTTGGATATATATTCAGAAGTCAGGTTGATAGATGACAAGGTAACTCTATTTTTATTGTTTCGTGGGAACGCCACACTGATTTCCAGAGTGGCCACAACATTCTGTATTCCCACCGAGAGTGTGTAGTAAGGGTTCCAGCTTCTCCCTGTCCTCACCAGCACTTACCTTTTTGCTATGTTTTGGAAATAGCGCTCCTAACAGGTGTGAGGCGATAGCTCCTTGTGGGCTTGATCCACGTTTCCCTGATGGTTAGGAGAACAACACCGCTTTTATGCTTTTATCTCTTTTGCTTATTGGGCTTCTAGATAACTCTTATTTGAATGATGGTCTGGAGGCAAAAAAAAAAAAAAAAAAAAGAATTTTTTTTTTAGGGGAGAGCTCCTAGATTAACTTTTATTTGAATAACAATGTGGAGGCAAAAAAGATTTTTCGGGGGTGCTTTATTTGAACAAAGGTCTGAACACAAAAAAAGAAAACCTTCTGAAATAGATGTCCAATTTCCTCCATTTACAGATTTGCGGAGGAGGGGCTGGGAAGGTAAGAGGCGTGCCCAAATCCACGGCTGTCTGTCTCTGCGGTGGGAGGATGTCCTCACTTCCAACACCAGCGTGTCAGTCATCTCAGCATTTAAACCATAATGCAGCAATTCAGACAGCTTTTAAGCCCACTTCGCAGCCTCTGAAATATTCTTTCCTCAAGCCAGAGTCTTAACTCACGGCCCCTCGCCCCATCGTGCCTCCCTGTACCCCCGGCAGCCCCCAGTGTGCGCGGCCGTTGTCGGCCGGTTTGAGAGAAGCAGCAGAAAACACGCCTGTGGACCTAGAGCATTTTCCTGCTTGGCACCCACACATTTTAGGGGGGTTGTGATTAGGCCACACATTTTCTTGGCAGGCAGAGCAGGGAAGGTGAGACAGACTGTGATTTAAATGTGTCCAAATACGTAAGGCATCCGTTTGAGCTCTCCCAGGGAATGAAACTGAAAAGCATCAAATGGTTGATGACTTATCATTGCTGGAAAGATTTTGATGTCTTAGAGCACCCTTCAGCCCTAGTGTGAATCCGCTTCACATCCACACCCCCCCAACCCCCCAACCCCCCACCCCCCACCAGCCCTAACTGTACTTTTCCCAGCCAGCTCCCGACAGCTGGAGAGTTTCACCCTGTGCCAGGAGCCACAAGAGAGGGGGGAAAAAAACAAAAAACAAAAAAACAAAAAACAAAAAAAAAACCACACGATCAATGTTGGCTGTGTGTCACTCTTGGAAGCCAGACCAGCATCTGAAGAGCGAAATATTCAGTCAGATCAACAGGTTGGCTTCCCCACACAATGCTAAGTAATCACCGTGACTCCTTATATTCCACAGAATTGATGAATCCTCTTTCGCTCCGGGCTGTTGGTTTGGCCCTCATGTAGGCTCAGATTGGTGTCCAATCTTGCTCTTTTCATCTACTGTAGCTTAGGAAATGATAGCTGGTTCTGCCACCTGGGTAACTTTTTAATGATCTGAAAGACCACAAGGAGCCAGCGTTTCTTTTGTGCAGTTCCTCATTCAACAACCTAATAGCTATCTGAAAAGAGCTTTCTTGAAAAGAAGAAAAGTCTGCTCCTCTCGGGCAGAAGCAATGGTACCGCACGATTCTCTGATTAAACCATCACACTGCGCGTATTAGGGGGCATCTAACCTGCTCGAGACGGACTTACCGCTGAGGTTTCTTGGTATTTGCGCTGATGCCTTTCCGCCAACAAGCCGTGAAATGACAGATGAGTGTCCCCAAACTTGAGTGTGAATGGCAAGTAAGGTGCCCAAGAAGCTGCTGGGGCCCAGCCACCACCTAGGGCAACGCTGGAGGGGGAGACATGTTTTTCTTCAGGGTTACCGTCTGTGCCAATGAACTTCAATCAGGAGTGAAGCCAAAGCCGGCACCACAGGAGATGCAGTAGTGGGAGGAAGACACGCTGCACTGTCCATCCTCTGGCCCCAGGGGACAGGTAGCCTCTGCGAACAGGTCCCCAACCTAGAACTGCAAGCAGGAAATGGTTTTCTCTCCTCCCTAACCTCTTTTTCAGGATAGAACATTGAAAACCTCAAAACCTCTCTAAGATTGTCTTGAAAAAAGCAACTAACTACTTAGGTTTGGAGTGGCCAGCACTCAAGGCAGGAACCTGGTCATCACTGCATATAATGTGTCTGCAAAGTCCTGTCCATGTGTCATGATTGCCGTACGTTTTCAGCTATCCTATCAATATACGCGGATTGATTCGTTTTGAAAACTATGGATGTATTACTGTACTAACATACCATGTACATTATAAATGACTCCAGAGGCGAAATGATGAGATACCACTATACATGCACCAGTAACCACAATTTTAGAGAATGACAATAAAGGAGCACCAGAGTGGCTCAGTTGGGTGAGCGTCCAACTCTTGGCTTGGGCTCAGGCTGTAATCTCACAGTTTGTGAGTTCAAGCCCCCACATTGCGCTCCACACTGACAGCACAGAGCCTGCTTGGAATTCTCTCTCTCCCTCTCTCTGTCTGCTCCCCCCCCCAAAGTAAATAAACATTAATAAAAAATATTTTTTTTAATTTTTAAAGACTGACAATAAACCAGCGGGACCCACATATACCTGTGTGGGAATGTAAAACGGCACAAGAACTTTCAAAAACCATCAGGTGAATTCTCTTTAAGTTACACATGCGCTTCCCCTAGCATCCAGCAATTTTATTCCTTGGAATTTACCTAAGAGCAATGAAAATATATGTTTCCACAAAGATTTGTACACAAGTGTCCATCAGCAGATGAAAAGACAAACCAGTTGGCTGTATATCCAAACAACAGAATACTATTAAGTAATGTACATGAATAAACTACTTTTCCATATTTCGGTATGGACGAATCTCAAAAATACCGTGCCAGGTGAAAGAAGCCAGATACGAAAAAGGCTATTCATCTGTTCATGTGAAAGTCTGAAACAGGTAAAGCTACTCAGTAGCAGATCCGTGCAAGTGGGGGAAGTAGGGTCAGGACTGACTGTATGGAGGCAGGAAGGCAATTTGGTGGTGATGAATATTTTCTAGATCTTGACCGTGGTGGTAGTTACATGGGCATATATATTTATTAAAACATTAAACTGCACACTTAAGACGAGTGTGTTACATATGAATTATTCAACAAATATTCAGTAAACATACTGTTTAAAAACAAAGGTAAACTTCTATTCACTTTACTACTGGAAATCTTAGTCCATGCAATAATATATATAAAAGCCAGAAATAAGATGATTGAAAAGGAGGAAAGATGAAAATCCACATGATTTTTAAACGTATATATTTCACTAATGGCACCAAAACCTAGAGTTAGTGTGATTTAAAGTGTTGATGTAGGGGCGCCTGGGTGGCTTAGTCAGTTAAGCATCTGAGTTTTGATTTTGCCTTAGATCATGATCTCATGGTTTCTGGTATCAAGTTCCTCCCAGCAACAGAGCCTGCTTGGGATTCTCTCTGTCATCCTCTTTCTGCCCCTACCCTGTGTGTGCAGTTTCTCCCTCTCTCAAAATAAATAAACTTTGAAAAAATCTTTAATATTTGATAATCATGTGATTTAAAGGTCTGGTTCTTGGTTAAATTTGTCTTGATACTTTTTATGAGGGCTGCGGGGTATAAAACATACAAAAATGTGTAAATTCAGATAGAAGAAAGGCAAAATGAATTGAGCTAAGTAAGTCAGAATGATTCATTTTTCAGCCCATCTACCATTATGCAATGTATTTGAAATTCAATTAATACATTTCTCTTTTCTTTGATGTCAGTCAGAAGGGCTTACAAACTAATCAGGTGTTACAATTTTACATTTTTAAGACACGTTACAAATCATTAAAATTCTTCTTTTTGATGATTTTTGAACATATTAGAAAAGTATGTTCCCAGGTCTTTAAAAATTGTTTTTAAAGTTTCATTTTTTTAGAGAGAGGGAGAGAGAGAGAGCGCGCATGCGTGCGTGGGCAGGGGAGGGAAAGGAGAGGGGACAGAGGATCTGAAGCGGCTCCAACTGACAGCACAGAGCCTGATGTGGGGCTCAGATTCACAAACTGTGAGATCACGACCTGAGCGGAAGCTGGACTCTTAACTAGCTGAGCCACCCAGGCGCTCCCTCCCAAGTCTATAATTTTCCACCCATGAGCCTCCATTTTCAAAATGTTCTTTCCATAGCACAAGTTTCTTTTAAAAGATAGCTCCTACTTAATTTATTGCTAAAAGTCATTTTTGTTTCAGAAAGGCGACCTAAGTTTATTTTTTCAAAAATGTCTGCTAGTAGAGTAATTCTGACCACTACTTGTCATCACAGAAAATTTCAGCAAATGACAACTCTTGTCTTTAACAAGAAAATTTCGTGCCTCATCTATACACAGAGCGACTTTTCTATGCACCTTGCGATGAAATAACCAGTTCTCACAAAGTGCTGTAAACAGTCTGCTCTCTCGTAAAGGCCTTTTCCTCAATATACACAATTATCCACATTGATGAGATCCTGTGTCTCTGGTGGACTTCTTACTAACAAGATTTGTCTCTAAGAACTTGCTGATGATGTGTGATGCCCATTAGTGGATGTTCATATTAGCTGTTCTTCTTATTAATCATTATCAGTGTTTAAATCAGTCATCCTGGTACTACCTATGTTTTGAGACCATGGTTTTCTTGTTTTGTTATTTGACTATAGTTTTTATTGTTGAGAAATTCTCCAGAAAGAAAGCAATCATAAAAAAAAAAAAAAAAAAAACACAGAGAGGCTCTGGAAAATGAGGGCGGGTTAGGTTTGCTAGAACCAGCTTGGCATTGTGTACATAAGAACTCTAGAAATGGGAATCCAACAAAAGTGATATTTGGGCTGCGGTAGCAATTAATATGAGTCTATCTCTGTATCAGTCAGGCGAGGTGAAGTTTTTTTGAACAAGGCTCTGCTAAAGTGACAGAAGACTAACTTCTCAGGGTAACAGCGACAGAAGGTTTATTTTTTTGCTCACGTACCTGTTCATGATTATGACTTCATTGACTAAAGGCAGTGACATGACCAAGGCTAATGTGAATGGGCCAAAAAAGTATGATTTTTACCAAGGAGAAGGGAAGAAAATTTTCATGGATAATGTGAAAACAGCTTGGTTTCTTCGTCTTCAAAAATCAGTCTCATTTTGGAAAAATCTATTGCTCAGCCTTTTGGTTTCCAATCACAGAAGGATCACTCACATTGGCTTAAGAGAAAAGAGAATTTCTTTATTGGCTTATGTAATCAGGCAGTCCAGAGGGATGGAGTACTGTGACTGCCTGGACCTGGTTCATATGCCCCCTTATGTGGCCGGGGCACGGGAGGCCGGTGGTTAACTGGCAGCCTCGTGGCATTCCAGGATCAGAAGAGGGGAGTAAGAGTGTCCCAGACGGAGCGGGTCCTGCACAGGTGAAGTCAACCGCAGGTCCGCGCACACACCCGCCTCGCTCTCTCTAAATAAGATAGAGTCTTTTGTAAACTGTAAAGCATTGTCCAGATGCTAATTGCTGTTATTATTCCTTTTGAGTTGAGTAGAAAAAAGGACCTATTATTTCCTGGGGTAAATTAATGTGGGTGGCCGGCCAGCATTGTTCCGCCCGCTTCCTTAGGTGAAAGCAGAGTTGCCGTAAACAGGCAGGGGGTTACCGGTGACTTGATGATGTTAGTGACAAAAACCGTTTCTTTTCAAACCCAGAAGTGGTGCTCGTTACCTCGGAATGGGGTTGCACCTGCAGGACAACTGTCTGGTGAGAACGTTGACGTTCTGCAGTATTCATTTTCTGAGTGCTCCTGGGTCCCTGGCGTGGGGGACCCATCTCGGGGATATTCTGGAAGAATAAGACACGACCCCTCCCTTGGAGTCGTATTTCACCCCGGCCACATCCCGATAGCTCCAAATATGCAGATTGTGTCAAGGAAGGATCAGGACAAATTGAATTTTTCCCTTTTCCTCCTGAAGCCTTGACGGCCTGTTTCTCATGCTTACTGGGTGATGCTTAATTGAATTCATGTGCTCCAGGCAGCACGCTCTGCGCTGCAGCTGGTGCACGGTTCGTTCGAAAGGGCTTTCTCGGCAAGGCCAAAGGCAGGAAGCACACTGCCGTGATACCTTGATGAATGGATCCCTTGGGAAAGAGGCGCCTTTATAATGAAGTCACAAAAGAAATCTTCATAAATCCTTGGAAGCCCAGCAGCGCACATGTGTGAGCGCAGCCAGCGTACTTCCTGAACAACCCCGTTGAAGGTAAAGAAGGCCAGTACTAAGCAGAATTATAAAAAAAAAAAAATGACCGCTATGCCCCCCACCCCCTCCAGGCACCATTCCTACAGTCATCTCCTGGTGCGTACATACATGTGTGCATGCGTGTGTGCATGCGTATGCGCACACATGCGCGCGCACACACACACACACACACACACACACACACACACTCTGCATCCATCTCTGCTGTGAACACAGTTCCTGCCTCCAGCACCCAGGGCCCTCTGCTTTTCCAGTCAAAACAGGGAAGAAGAAATAATTGTCTCTGTCCCCTGTTGACAGATCATTCGGGTTACTGATCTCGGGCTAATAAATTTCACCTTCTAGATCAGCGTCGCCTGTTGGGCCTTGAACTCTAACTTGGGTAGATGACAGCTTCTGTGGAGAGGAGTTGTGGGGGGATGTGGGGGGGGGGTGGATAGAGAGGTGTCTGGAATCACACGTAACCTTGTAGTGACAACGGTGCTGAAGCTGAATCTGATCGAGTCCCTGTAGGAGACTCAGTAGGGGGTCCATCGCTTTGTGAGCCTCCCACTTTCCAGAGCCTTCCTTGGCTGGGGCCTTTATCCCAGCCGGCATCCAGAAAGGCCCAGTCTCCAGCTTGACTGTATTCCAGGAAGCAGAGCTGCCTTGGAGGTAGTGAGGATTCGCCGACAAATGTCCCTCTGTCCTTTTCCTTGACACCCTTGCCCCTCCCCCCCACCCCGTGTATCAGTAGGTCTGCTGCAACCAAGTAGCCCAGACTGGGTGGTTTACACAGCAGGAATTTATTTTCTCACAGTGCAGGAAGCCAGGTGTCCAAGAGTAAGGCGACCACGAGGCTGACTTTTTCTGAGGCCTCTCTCCTTGGCTTGTAGATGGTTGTCTTTTCCCTCTGTCTTAACATGGTCTTTTTCCTGTGTGGGTCTTTGTCCTCATCTTTTCTTTGAGGACATACTGGACTAGTCATACTGGACTAGGGCTCACTCTGATGACTTCATTGTACTTTAATTACCTCTTTAAGACCCCACCTCCAAAGATAGCACACTCTGAGGTACTGGGGGTAAGGACTCTATCCTATGAATGTGGGGCAGACAGTTAGCCCATAACAACTCATCCTCCTCCCCTTATCCTGACTCCTGCCCTGGCCTCTTCTCCTCCCGTAACTGCTGAATCCAGGGCAGGCTTGGCTGACCCAGGTCCCTAGTTACCGGATGTGTGGAGGCAGAGAGAAGAACTAAGTGGTTTCCCCCAAAAAAAGACAGACGAAGCCAAGAAGCCCTTGAAACGGGGAGAGAAGATGGGTATGCTTGAGGTGGTCATCAGAAGCTGAGGTTCTGATCTGAGGAGTCAGGCAGTCAGTGAGGACACAAACGAGAAATGGTAGGTCAAAATGGCAACAAGACGGCAGTCTGAGTCAACGGCGGAGTTGGCACACCCTAGCCCAAGGCCACTTTCTACAAGTCGGTGGCACGGGGACCTGACACAGATTGGGCATCAACCCAGCCCTACATGATTTATTCAAACTCCAGGCTTTCTCTTCCTTGCTTTGCTGTTTCTAGTTCATGATTCTGTGACGTTATACGCATGGCTTTCTCCGCTTGAAGTCCCCTTCTGCCCCAGTCATGACCTTCTAGATTTTACTAACCTTTCACTTCTGATGTAAAGCCTCGCCAACTGAGTACATTTTTAATTTAGCTATTCAGAGATCCAACTAGGTTATCAAGTCTCACGAGAATAGAGGCATACCTGTGCCCTTTTTGAGTCCCCACAGATGTTAGATATCAGCAAATGCCTGTCCAGTGAATGTTTTGAATTCAGTTGGTCAAAAATCTGTCTTTAAACTCAGTTGGTTTATATGTCCCTTCATGTGTCTCTTATTCTTCCTTATATGTAAGGAAGCATATGGTGTTTAGCTCAGTGCTTTAAGAGGTATAGGTTGTTCAGCAAACATGATTAAGAATGTAGACTTTGATGCCAGACCACTTGAGTTGAGCCCTGACCCCAGTGGTTTTTGGTTTGATGACTGTACTAGTTTGCTAAACCAGCCAAAACCAAGTACCCTAAACTGGGTGGCTTGAACACAATTCATTGCCTCCTAGTTCTAGAGCATTAGAAGCTGAGATCGAGGTATTGGTGGGTTTATCACTCCCAAGGGCTGTGACGGAGATTCTGTGTCAGCCTCTCTCCAAGTGCCCAGTGATTTGCTGGAATCTTTGGTGTCCCTTGGCTTCTGCTACATCACCCAGACCTCTGCCTTCGTCCTCACTTGGTCTTCTGTGTGTGTGTGTGTGTGTGTGTGTGTGCGCGTGCGCGCCCGTACCTGTGCCCAAGCTTCCTCCTTTCGGGGAGAAAAGGAGACCCGTCATGCTGGATTCGGGGCCCACTCTACTCCATTATGACTTCAGCCTGAGTGACGACATCTGCAGTGACTCCATTTCCAAAGAAGGTCACATTCCAAGGTACCAGGGATTAACACTTCAACATAGCAGTTTTTTGGGGGGGCGGGGGGAAAGCAGGGACAAGGAGGACACATTCAGCCCATAACAGTGCCTCTTGGCAGATGACCTAGCTTCAGTCTCTGCATTAGTAAAATAGAATTGTAACATAGCCTACCTTCTAGGGACAACATGTAATCAAGTGAATTAACATATGTACGTAAAGCACTTAAGACAGAGCAAGGCACGAGGAAACCCTGCATCAACGTTAGCTGGGATTTTTGGCCACGTGTATGGTTACCTCCTTCACTAACCAGCTGTTGATGCAGACTCGCTCGGTCATATTCATATATTTACAATGGTATCACATCGTATGTTGTGCAACATACAACAGAGCGTCGTGCGCCTGATACACTGTCTCTGAGCTGAACTGATTAAACCGAATGGAAGGCAGGGACAATGCACAGTGATCCCAGGGCTGGAATTCAACATCCGAGTGTATTTGTGAGATAGTCCATCCGGAAGATTACACGTTATCATGCCTTTCTTGTAGTTGGGTCCCAAAAGATTGGCCTCGGAGAAATGCGAAACCCCTCTTCTTTCTTGGTTTCTTCCTGAGGTTTCCTGCTTTCCTCGAGAAGTCTAGGGAATTTGGTTTTACATATACAAATGCTGTTGTGTCTCCAGGTAGAGAGAGCGCACGCAGCCTGAGCTGCTTACCTTTGGTTATTGGCATAATTGAATGCTGCAGTTCTGGGGTTCCGTACTCAGTTGTGATATTATCACTGCCAGGCAAGAAAAAGAAGGGAAGAGCAATGTGATATTTCTTCCTCAGAGGCCTGGGTGGGCCATCTGGCAATCTTTAAATCTAGGTGCCAGATTGAATAACATGCTTTGGGTGACTTTTTAAATGTATTATTCAGGGGAGATGTTGTTTTAACCTCTGTGCTTCACACCGCTTCCTAGCTGATGGAAATCTTTTCTCTCCTTTGCTTGAAAATTATGTGGAACACAGCCCAGTAGAGACTCATAAATCAGCATGAGAATTCCTCAGCTGGTCTGAAGAGCAGCTAACGATGGAAACGGTGGCTGAATTTTTCCACATAAAGCAAGGACAGAAAACAAGATACAGTGGTCATGCAGCAAAGACATGAGGCAGAGGCTGGATCCCGACTCTTGGATCTTCCTCTTCTTCCAGCCAAAGTGGGGGTCATCTTCACATGGGAGTCCCAGTGCCCAAACGGAAGATGCTCGCATGCGGGACAGTGAGTCCAGCGTCTAGCCTTGATTGGGTTGCTCACTGGTTTCTTGAAATCAACAAATCCCGTCACCTTTCCGGGTCTCTGTTTCTTCTTTTGTACCATGAGGTTGTTGAACTGTGACCGATCTTTGAGCTTTCCTTTGTGCTTTTCCTTTGTGCTTCATGTTCCATAAACCAATAGAACCCCCCCCCC